>JAACNH010001887.1:0-53172 GCA_019447015.1 Hymenochirus boettgeri
TAGCAAAGTTGGCGTGATCAAAAATCTCGATCTACTTTGTAAGGGTCACTTGGTTTTATTCGCCCCCCAGGCCAAAAGGTCCCAGTCCTCCCCTGCCCGGCACAGCCTTCGAGAAACCCTGATCTAGACCACTGTTCCCCTGCCCGGCACAGCCTTCGAGAAACCCTGATCTAGACCACTGTTCCTTATCTTTTCATATTCACTTACTGTATTTTAGGTTAGGAATGGCCCAGAATGACATTTGATACATTCTTTTAATCTGGACTATAAATTGGGATAACGTGTGCTTTAAACAATAATGAACTCCTCAGTGACTTCTAATATCCTTATAATTTACAGTAGGGGATACATTATCCCTTATAATACATGAGTGGTACCCAGAGTTCCCTGTATAACTCAGTCTGTGTCCTTGTACCTTTATATAGACACAGAACTCCTCAGTGACTTCTAATATCCTTTTAATTTACAGTTGGGGATACATTATCCCTTATAATACATGAGTGGTACCCAGAGTTCCCTGTATAACTCAGTCTGTGTCCTTGTACCCTTATATGGACACAGACCTCCTCAGTGACTTCTAATATCCTTATAATGTACAGTAGGGGATACATTAAGACAGTGTGGTTTATCTGGAACGTCACAGGGACATCTCAGGAAAGTGTAAAGTTTGGGCACCTTAGCACACACTGTGTCTCTGACACAAACTCACACACAATGTTACAATAAATGTATTACAATGGCTTTGTGTAACTATGACGTGTTACCTTTCAAACCAAATTTATATTTTCTTTGTGTAACTATGACGTGTTACCTTTCAAACCAAATTTATATTTTATACTAAAACTTTCCCGTTCTCGGCCAAGGCAAGCAGCATCCAGCAGTGTATTGTGGGTACCCAGGGGTGTTTGGGGGGTGGTAGGCGCCAGTAAGAAATCTTGCACAGGGGGCTGTTTATCCTAAGGCCGGCCCTGTGTCCGTCACTTCTTCAGTCCCAGTTCCAGCTACAAGGAGTTATCCTAAGGCCGGCCCTGTGTCCGTCACTTCTTCAGTCCCAGTTCCAGCTACAAGGAGAGAGACAATAAAGAGGATCAGGACGGGATAATAATCAATGTGTCTGTGTTATAGAGGGAAGATCAGGCAGGTACCAGACTGGGGACTGGGGGAAATGTACATCCCATTGGTAACTTACCCTTTAGGCTCGTTCAGTATCTCCGTCCTTCATAAAGTGAACGGCCCATCGATTTCCCTAATAACAGACACAGAACAAGAATATTTACTAAAAGGAGAAATAGAAAGTGAATGGAAATACGATTTCTCAGTGTAAATGTTGATAAAGTCCTAGACCAGAATAACTAAAGGTTCCCATATAAATCCAATGTGAGGATCCCTGTATCCATAATGATCCTCCTCTCTCCATCCCACCCACCTGCTCCCACCTTCTAACATTCTAACCCACTTGGACTCACCTGCAGGCCTCTTCTTTTTCACTTTTTTAGCCGTCTTTCCAGGTCTAAATCTCCCTGTAACAGGAATTATACATATTATATAAAGATGCTTAATAATCCATTTATTTACCCACAAGTCACTGCACTGCTATACAGTGAGGCGTGAGGGTTAGCACACCTGCTAAAGTGTCAGACACTAATGCAGTACCACACACAGCCAGAGAGGGAGCACTGCAGGACAAAGGCAACACTAATGCAGTACCACACATGGCCAGAGAGGGAGCACTGCAGGACACAGGGAACACTAATGCAGTACCGCACACAGCCAGAGAGGGAGCACTGCAGGACAAAGGCAACACTAATGCAGTACCACACTGGCGCGAAGAGGTAGCCTGCAGGACAAAGGCAACATAATTGCAGTACCACACATGGCCAGAGAGGGAGCACTGCAGACAAAGGCAACACTAATGCAGTACCACACATGGCCAGAGAGGAGCACGTCAGGACACAGGGAACACTAATGCAGTACCCACCACCAAGAGGGAGCACGGCCAGGACACAGGGAACACTAATGCAGTACCACACATGGCCATGTGTGGTACTGCATTAATGTTGCCTTTGTCCTGCAGTTACCACACAGTGCCAGGAGAGGGAGCACTGCCGGGCACAGTGGAACACTAATGCAGTACCACACATGGCCAGAGAGGGAGCACTGCAGGACACAGGGAACACTAATGAAGTACCACACATGGATCTTTGGATCTTTACTCACTTTCTTGATAATATTTCTCCCTGGTTGGCTCGTGAATCTCAGATGTTTTTAGCGGTGGAGCACTGGAATACTTTTTCTGTGGGGATCGCAGGAACCTAAAAGAGCAGAGAGACCCAGGTCATGTTTCTGGTTAATAAGTAAGAACAAGGGAGAGAAGATACAGAGTGGGGGACAGTAGTCCAGGAGGGAAGGAGTGGGGGTAATAGGAAATTGGTGACTGATACTGATGACTTACTGTTGCTTTATCCCATTGATTATTTTTGTCAGCGGGGATCTGGAATTCCCCTTCATCTCAGTTAGCATCTTCCTAAAGGAACAGAGAGACCCAGGTCATGTTTCTGGTTAATGAGAAAGAACAAGGGAGAGAAGATACAGAGTGGGAGACAGTAGTCCAGGAGGGAAGGAGTGGGGGTGCAGTTCTAATAGGAAATTGATGACTTACTGTTGCTCTATCACGTTGATTGTGTTCTGAGGACATGATATGCACCTGGAATCCTCGCCCTGGATCGACACCCTGTGTAAAGAATAGAGAGTGATGATTATCATCAGACGATAAAGACTCATTAACTTACCGAACTGTCCCAACCCAAGGAATCCTTCCTTTATAAACTGGCCATTGCTAATGTATAATAACATACAGTCTAGTTACACGCTACACGCTATGACATCACTCATAGTGCTAAGGTGTCAGCATGTTTACATATTCCCATAGTTGATTATAACATGATATGTCCAGTGGAGATCACTTACTGTGTCTGTGCCGCAGCTTGGTACGATCCACGCGGTTCTTCTACCATCTGACGGCCTTTCATCTAGAGAGAGAGAGAACAATGATCACCCACTATAGTGTCAACATCTACTAGTGACGGGAACGGTGACCTGCAGGGTCTCTACAGGCTGATAACCAAGGATAAACATGGCCCATCCCAGCTGATAAACAAGTAGCAGTTGGTATATCCCATTGTCAATCCTAACCCTATGTGAACAGCAGTTACTGGAATTAGCGTGAATGATGGGCACATTACATTGTCCTGCCATGTAATGGTCCCAGGATTAGAATGGGGTGTTACCTTCCCCTGCATCTCGGAGGACATCCTATCCTTGACGGCTTTCAACTCCACCTCCTGGGAAGATCGGTTCTTTTGGAAATCTTCCATGGCAGAGTTGAGTGGTGGGATCTGGACCTCTTTCTCCTTCATAGCCTGATCTTCAGAATTCTATGGGAGCAAGTAGAACCTGTCAATCAATAGTTAAAGGGAACATCCAACCTCAAAACAAAAACTGATGTTCATAACCTAGATAACCCTAAAGCTTTTACTATAATTACTATTTCATCCAACGCTCTTAGGATACAAGGTAGCAATGGCTGATGGGCGCTACTGAAGCAGCCTCTTCAACCGCTGTGCAAGCTCATAAGCGTCTCTCAGCCGTGGGGGTGGCTGAACCTGCCGGCGAGGGATCAGGCTTTGTAAGTGTCCTTAGCAGTGTCGGGTGAAAAGGTAAGTATAATAAACCTAGGATTGGGGTCCTGATTATGAATATAAATTATTTTGTGGGTGGAATTGAAGGTCCAGGGTTAAGAGTTCTGAGTGGATCCAATGATGAGATAAGGTTTCTATAGTGAGGTTCTGGTTAGAATTCCTGATACGTCCTATAAACTGGGTATAAAACCCATAGAGATCCTGCCTGGGTGATCTCCTCTATAATGTCCCCAGCCCTGTGTGTCCCTTGGTAGGGGATGAATTATAAAACACATTCAGTTGGTTTCTATCCATTACAGACCTTCATTTTCCTGGAGAGATCCTGCAGGTCTTGACGGATGAAGCGTTTAAGATCCTTCAGTTCGTCTTCACTGGATTTCCTCTCTGAATATTGAATGGCAGAGATAATTGTGGATGAACATTTACCATATCAAGCACAATTATTACAACTTTCTCCTTCATCACCTACACAAGGTCCAACATTAGGTTCCCACTCCCACTCATATACTCACCGAGCTTGGCACTTTGTAACTCCTGCTCCAGCTGGAGAATCCTTGATTCCATCTGTTGGTTTCTTCTGGTCTCCTGATGGAAATTTGTATTCAACGTCTCCTAAAAGGAACAGAGGGTTTTTGTGAGTCTCTTACACTGGGACATTGGGGTAAATAAGTCAACATAACTCGTATATCAATAATGGTCTCACCAATTTCTCAATGAGGCCAGGGATCATCTGGCACTGAGCCTCCAGGCTTTGTAGCCTTTGCTTGAGGTCATCTGTGTTCTATAGAGAGAAGGAAAATAATGATATTTTAATAAATCAAGTCAATCCTTTAACCAATCTGGATTGAAGTAGAATCCTTTCCCCTTATCAGTGCTCTAATGGCCCATCCGTGTCATGTAGTTTACATGTTCTGATCTCTAACAGTAAAATATCCACTAGCTATAGATGGGGGTTCCTTTTCTGTACAGAACTTCCCCCTTCTCCTTGTACCAATAACCCTATACATTTTATTACAATAGATCCACATTTCCAAGAAGGATTATTTAAATGTCCTCCTTACCTTCCCTTCCACCTCCTTCATATGTTGGAAACTCTTCTGAATGGTGGCGAAGTATTTCTTCATGGCATTGACTGTGTTATGTACTTCCTGAAGGGTCCCCATGACCTGGGAGAGGAAGGACGAGAGAATATTAACTGTGTAACATGTGCACCAGGTCTGGGACATTAGAAACCCCCATGCAGCTGAAGCACGAAGGAAGCCGGGCAGAAGCAGTTTTTATTCGTGCAAACGCTTCTCATTCAAAATATATTGGGGAGGTAGAATGTACCAATCCTACCTCCCTGCCCCATGTACTTTCATTTTAACAGTTTATGAAAAAACTCAATACACACTATAGTTCTCCTTTAAGTATGGCTGCCATGGGAATGGAAGGGTAGGTCAGTAGGTGTGTGTACTTGTGTCACGTTGTGGGGTATGTGTTTTTGCATTTATGACCATTTTTTTGATGGTTTTTTGATGATTGATCGAAAATTATTTTTGAATATAGTTACCCTTTAAGTATGTCTGCCACAGGAATGGGGTAGGTCAGTAGGTGTGTGTACCTGTGTCTCTGTGGAGGTAAAAGGAATCGTATATCTAATTGATGTTTTTATATCGGGAGAGAGAAACATGTAGTGAGGAGTGAGTGTTAGAAGTGGCAGATAAAATGGACCCAGACCAGCATGATACCCATGGGACATAGATTAGAGCTGCACTAGCACCACTATATGTATGAACAAGGGGGATCTTGGTAAAATGGTTTCACCTTGACATTGTCAATGCCTTGTTCATTTCCCTTCTCCTTTCCACTAGTCTTGGTAAACGGCCACATCGCTAACACAGGCTTCTTCTCCTTCTGGCTTTGTTTCACCGTAGACAAGACATCCCGGTGACAATGTGGCTGCAGCATCACAGAAGGCACCGTTATACGCTGCTTTCCTAACTGCTGATTGTCCAGAATCCCCTGGAGCAGGCATTGCAGGGCATTGTTGTTTACTGCTCCAGGCTCTGGACCAAAAGTCCTGCCAAACACCTCGTATAAGGTTAATGTTGATAACATCTCTAGATCAGGAGAAAAGAAAGTTTTATCAACTTTACATTTATAGGAATTGGTTTCACAGTCGTAGATTTAACACAGTTTCCGATCGTATTTTCGAAACTCGAACGTTCTAGGCTATTCTCGATTATTTGGAAAAAAATAGCCCCGAACATTTGAAAATCTTTGAAAATACGGTCGGAAACTTGAAAATGGTCTCTGGTTATATTTTCGATCATTTTCAAACGTTCGAGGCTATTTTCGGGAATTATCGAAAAATCGTTCCGGTTTAGGATTTTCACATCTTCAGGATTTTCCCGAGATCCGGGAATCCGAAAACGGAAATAAACTAATGAGTTTCGGCCATCTCCAGTAGCCATGGGATAATTAGATATTCTTGTTATTTTACTGATTATAAAGGGAATAAAAAGGGAGGAACGAAAAAGTTTATATTGAGAAATTGTAAAAAAAACAATCAAACCTAAGAGTTAAAGTGAATGTAAACTGACAAAATGACTTGCTCTTGCATACCTTTAAAGAAGTCTAGGATGATGTCTCTAGCTGTTCAAAAGTTATAGGTTTGTTATCGCACTTCCTACTCTGCACTGTGCGCGTCTCTGTGCCAGGCACGTGTTGTAAGTTGCGTCATAATTTCAACCCCCAAATCAATATTTTGTGAAGATAGTTAGGCTGGAAAAACACAAGAATATTTTTCAGGCCAATTAACTGAATTGGCCCCAAAAAAATCTGAATTGCTTTAAGAGGGCCCCCCTATAATGGGTCCTAATACACCACTCATGGAAGCCTAATAATTTTGCAGGTACACTGTAAAATGGGAATAGTGGTCTTAAAAAGGGTCCTTTAGCAAAGTTGTGGGGGCGGGGGGGGGGGGTTGACAAAAATCCTCGAGCTACTTTGTAAGGGTCACTTTGTTTTTATATTCGCCCCCCTAGGCAAAATGTCCCAGTCCTCCCCTGCCGGCACATGCTTCAAGAACCCTGAGCTTAACCACTGTTCCTTATCTTTTCCATATTCACTTTTATCTGGTGATGTGCCCCTGGATTGGACATGGTAGAGAATTGGCTGTTGGGAATTCCGTACGAGTGGTGTTCAATGGAGCTACATCCATGTGGGCGAAGTTCTAAGTGGGGTCCCTCAGGTTCTGTACTGGGGCCACTTCTTTTTTTAATCTGTTTATAAATGCTTAGAAGGGGCAAGTGCTGCAAGCAGAAACCGCTAAAGATAGATTATCAAAATGGGGCAGCAAATGGCAGATGGTGCTTCAATGTTGATAAATGGTGGACCAGGTGATAGCATTTGGATTTAATAATCCCTGGGCAACCTACCCATAAATACTTCGTGTTAATTGGAATCTGTAATGGGAAAAGATTTTGGGGGTTCTGGTAGGTAACAACTTGCTTAACAAACAATGCCAAGGTAAGCACGGCTAGAGCCTAGCCTAGCACGTTCTACTTATGTACTCGCTGAAAAAGGCACTTCGTGCAATGTGTACACTCGAGACGGCACAATGATTTTAGGTTAATGGAATGCCCAGAACTGACAGTTAATTGCGTGTGTCTGTTCTATGGTTAATCTGACTATAATTCGGATAACGTGTGCTTTAAACATAGAGGAACTCCTCAGTGACTTCTTATCCTTATAGTGTACATAGAGTTATACTATATCCCTTATCATACATGAGTGGTACCCAGGGTTCCCTGTACTAACTCAGAAAATCTGTGTCTTTGAACCTTTATCCAGAGACACAGAACTCCTCGTGACTTCTAATATCGTGAAATTTACAGGAGGATCCATATCCCTTATAAAGAACACAGTGGCTGCCCCAAGTTTGCCCTGTATAACTCATATCTTGTCCTTAACCCTTTATATAGACACCGGCAAACTCCTCAGTGCTTCTAAATCCTTTAATTTCGAGTAGGGATACATTATCCCCCTATAATAAAATGAGTGGTACCCAGGAGTTCCCTGTGATAACTCGAGTCCTGTGTCCATGTTTTAACTTTTATAATTGACACGACTCCTCATTGGCAGTACACTACAAGTAGCCTCCTGTGAATCGAATGTGATGGCAGCGGTAAAGGGATGCTACATTGCTGTGCCCTTATAATACTGATGGTACCCATGAGTTCCCTGGTATACTTCTCTGTGTCCTTTGTACCTTTATAAAGACAAACAGAACCCGCAGTGACTTTATATCCTTATATTTACAGTAGGGGATCATTATCCCCCTTATAATACATTAGTGGTACCCAGAGTTCCCTGTATATATGCCAGTCTGGTCCCTTGTAACCTTATAATATACACAGACTCCTCAGTGACTTCTAAATATCCTATAATTTAACAGTAAGGGGATACATTATCCACTTATAATACATGAGTGGTACCAGAGTGTCCCTGTATAACTCCAGGTCTGTTCCTTGTACCTTTATATGGACACAGAACTCCTCAGTGACTTCTAATATCCTTATAATTTACAGTAGGGTATACTTAGCCCTTATAATAATGATTGGCCCCCAGAGTTCCCTGTATAAACTCAGTCTGTGTCCTTGAACCTTTATTATAGACAACACGAACGTCCTCTTGCTTCTAATATCCTTATAATTTACAGTAGGGAATACATTATCCCTTATAATAATTAGTGGTAACCATGATTTCCTTGTAAACTCAGTCCTGTGTCCTGTGTACCCGTTTATATAGACACAGGAACCCCTCAGTGACTTCTAATATCCTTATAGAGTTTAAACAGATTCGGTTCAGGGTACATTCATGCATTATATACATTGTGGTACCATGCAAAAGTTCCCTGTGATAAACTCAGGGGGATCCCCTCGCTGTCCTTGTGACCTTTATATGACACACTCGAGACCCGTCAGTGACTGTCTAATATCCTTATAATCTTAAAGCAGTTTTACCAAGTAGGAGATACAGTTATCCCTTAGTACAATAGACATGATGTACCCAGAGTTCCCTGTATAACTCCGGCCTGTGTTCCTTGTACCTTTATATAAGACCCACCAGAACTCCTCAGTGATAGTCTGATTGCCTTACTGGGTCTGTTATAAACATTAATTATTTATATTATAGTAAAAACCCTTTACCCTTCTATTGTGCCCGGATGCCTGTATTTTTTTCAAAAAGGAATTGATTTAAAGGGTAAGTCTAACCGCCATCCAACTGAATTACATTATTTGTTTTGAAAAGCCCAAAATGCTGTTTTTTCTATCTTTTTTTATTCTCCTTTAAGGTCCTACACACAAGCCCAATGGATCATCAATGAGAGGAAAAAAGAGTCCTAACGCAAGGCCATTTTGATCCGACAAAAATCGCCCGATACAAGGATCGTACGTGTTTGAGACGAAATTCAACCCATTTTTGACTATATCTCCTCCCATTTATGAACTAGAAACACAACATTACAGATTAGTGGGTATATGAGAGAAGTGTGATATCTTCCAGCTAGGAATCCGTGGGAGTGTTTAGGATACCAGCAAAGATATTTCCCCATTGACTTTAATTAAGTAGAACCTTCAAACGCTAATAACTTAGCTTCCGAATTACACCTTCTTAATGACATGCCCTGGATCTGAGGCTATCTAATGCTATACACCTGCCTGATGTTACATCATTTCGACCATTCCATAGGACCGGAACATCAGGCTTTACGGTTATACTTCCATGCATGGGTTTCGTGTCATTTCCCCATGTGGATAATACTTCTAATGAATGTCGCAAATTAACCAGACCGTGTGTTTTATTATCTGGAACGTCACAGGGACATCTCAGAACAGTCTAAAGTTTGGGCAACCTTAGCACACAAACTGTGTCTCGACACAAACTCACACACAATGTTGCAATCAAATGTATTACAATGGGCTTGTGTAACTCTGACGTGTTACCTTTCAAACCAAATTTACATTTTTATACTAAAACTTTCCCGTTCTGATTGTTTTTAATCTTGTCTTTATCTGTATAATTACACATATCCCCTTTATTTCCTATACTCTGTATATTTATAATGTGCAGTGTTTGGGTACCCCCACATCCCTTTAATTAAAAAGGGATTAACCCCTTTCCATCACAGTACGGATCCTTATATTAAAGTGCAATAAAATAAAAAACCGAGGAGATAACAATAACACAGACAAACAATGGTTTAATAATTCAATATTTATTCAATTCTACAATAAAGTTTTGATCCGAGGCAAGCGAAACCCATCCGATACAAGGGCCAGAGGGAAATTTCCTATACCTGACTCATGTGGTCAATCGATAATCCCTGGAATCAACTCAGATGAACACTTATTTTACTTTAAAATAAAAACCGACAGCGCCAATTTTAAGTCCCCTCCATTGGCTGTAACGCCACTACCCATGGGTAAAGAGGCATAAACAACAACTAATGATGCCTTATATCCTTATAGTAAAGAAGGTGGCCCTGGGTACCCTACCATACTAGCGTTAAATTATACCCCGTCTCTCTGGTCCTGCCCGATCTTTGGCCAATGGCCCGGGCATAAAAAGCAATATCAGGTGAATGGGGAGTTGTGGTGTACGCAGAAACCGGAAAAAAAAAAAAACCCTGAGGATTGCACCGGATGCATAGACTAGGAGAGTAAAGTGATCCGGAACTAAGGACCTTCTGTACTGGAACACGCGGGTGAGGACATGGTTGTCCAAAAGGCGTCAGGTAGGTCCTTCTACTCTGAATGACAGGCGAAACAAGGGAGAGGGGTCCGACACGAACACCTAGGGCGATCCACCAATCGAGAAACCACGGGGGGGGGGGGGGGACGTCCGAGCTGGTCGCATGATGTAAGGGGGGAGGAAAAAAACACGGCCAATCTAAAGGCTCGCAGGGTATACAAAAAATTTTGGCTGTGCCGAAGGGGAAAAAAAGGCAGCGGGTTCCTGCCACAAGTGTGGAATGGACTAATCCCTGGACGGGTGGGAACTAAATTAAACTTTATAACGAGGGGGAAAAGGTCAGACAAAAAAAAAAGTTTCATAAGCTATAAAGGCACCTTCACACAAAACTATGGATAAATAACTAGTTTCAATAGGGGGGGGGGGGGGGGGGGGTGTGGTGGGGGCCGAACGGGTTTTTAGTTGGGTTGTCCTAGTTAGTGACAACACCAGGTTTGGTGCAGATGGCAGATCGAGCACATCTAAAGACTGACTGCCGGGAAAAAAAAACACAAGAGGCGCATCGCCTTCGATTACACATCAATGTGTCACGGGTCGGACCCCCCCCCCGATCACAACTTGCGTGTTGTAAGGAAACTTTAGAACTATCAGACACGACCTACTTTGTTAAGGTGTTTAATAGACGGACCCCACCCAATCCCCAAATTAATATACATGGGCCATTGTAGCATGTTAACCGTGGTTATGTAATAATACACAAGGGATATGATACAAGGCACGCACTGAGTTACTGGAACAGAGACGAAGCGGCAGGTGGGAGTTGATTTGAGGCTGGCCGAAGGCGAAGCAGGCATCCGCGCACGTGATTGTGGGTACTAGGGGTTTTGTGGGGGTGGCTGGCGCCAGGTATAAAATCTTGCACAGGGTTGCTGTTTTACCTAAGGGCCAGGCCCGTGTCGCGTCCTTGTCTCAGATTCCCAGTTCTACCATACAAAGCAGAGAGACAATAAGAGGTCAGTGAAGGGATAATATCAATTGTATGTGTTATAGAGGGAAGATCAGTGCAGGGGGTTACCGCAATGGGGACTGGGGGAGGAAATGTAGCAATCCCATTGGTAAGCTTACCCTTTAAGGCGTCGTTCAGTAATCTCAGTTCCTTCATAAAGTGAACGGCCCCATCGATTTCCCTAATAAACAGACACAGAGACACAAGAATATTTACTTATAAAAGAGAAATAGAAAGTGAATGGAAAATACGATTTCTCAGTGTAAATGTTGATAAAGTCCTAGACCCGAAATAACTAAAGTTTCCCATATTTTAATCCAAGTGTTGAGCGATCCACCTGATGTATCCCCTCATATGCATCCTGTCCTGCGGAGTCTCCGATCTCCCACCCAACACTGTCTCCCAATCTTCTAACATTCTAACACCACTTGGACTCACCTGCAGGCCCTCTGTCTTTTTACTATTTTTAGCCGTCTTTCGAGGTCTAAATCTCCCTAAAACATTAACATATATTAAGATAATCATATGTACCCAGGGCTGCTATATATACTGATACGTTAAAACCTTATATTGCTGCAGTCGCACAAGCGGGACAATGCAACAGGACCTATGAGCCCCAAGTCAGAGTGAATGCACTGTCATAGGACAAAGGCACTATGCAGTACACGAGGCCGGAGGGGTGCCACGCAGAACAGGCGGAAACTTAAATGTCAGTACCACTAATGCAGAGAGAGCACGCAAAAAGGCACTAGCGAGACACACACAGGCCAGAGAGGGAGCACTGTCTGAACAAAGGGAACACTATCGGCAGTACCACACACATCCAGAGAGGTGAGCATGCAGGACAATATACTCAGGGAACCATAATGGCAGTACGCGCACCCAGCCAGAGAGGGAGCCTGCAGGACAAGTTGAACACTTAATGCAGTAACACACATGGCGCAGAAGACGCGGGAGCACTGCAGGGACACGGAAACCTAATGCAGTACACGCACATGGCCAGGAGAGGGAGGCACTGCAGGACACAGGCACACACTAAGCATCGCCGCACATGGCCAGGAGAGGGAAGCACCTGCGCTGACCACAGGGAACACTAATGCAGTCCACACATGGCGCAGAGATGGAGCACGGCAGGACAAAGGCAACACTAATGCATACCCACACATGGCCAGAGAGGGGCACTGCAGGACAAAACAGGAACATAATGAGTACCACACATGTATCTTGGATCTTTACTACCATCTTCTTGATAATATTTCTCCCTGGTTGGCTCGTTGAATCTGCAGCATGTTTTTGAGCGCGTTTGTGGGAGCACTGAATACTTTTTCTGTTGGGGCGATCGCAGGAACCACCCTAAATTAGAGAGCCAGCAGTCGTAAAGAAAGGAGAGCAGCATCGCAGGAGAGAATGGTATAGTTGGTCGATCGTGATTATGTGTTAATCATTATATTGTAGCGGGATGAACCCTACAGTGCCCTCTAAGGAAGAGAGAGACAGAAATTTTGGTTATAACAACGAGGGACAGAGTGGACTTATGTAGTCCAGGAGGGAAGGAGGTGGGGGGTGCAGTATTCTATAGGAAATTGATGATATTACTGTTGCTCTAGGCTCACGTTGATTGTGTTCGTGATAGACCATGATATAGCAACCACTTGGAATGTCCTCGCCCCGGTGGTACGAACACCTTTGTAACATGAACTAGAGAGTGATGATTATCATCAGTACGATAAAGGACTCATTACTTACCGAAACCTGTTCCCAAACCGTCTAGGAGAATCGCTTCCTCTATAAAACTAGTGCCATTGCTAATGTATAAAATACATCTCGGTTACGACTGCTAAACTGCTTAGACATCACTCATAAGTTGCTAGTAAGGGTGTCCAGCAGTTTAACATATTCCCATAGTTGGATTATAACATGAATATGTCCAGTGGAGAGTCAACTTACTGTGTTCTGGTGCCGCAGCTGGTACGATCGCAGCGGGTTTTTCTCCTAACGGGTCTGCCGCCTTTCATCTAAGAGAGAGTGAGAACAATGATCCACCCATACACGTGTCAACATCTACTAGTGGACTGGAGACGTGTGACCTGGAGGGTCTGCTACAGGCTGGTAACCAAGGATAAAACACTGTGCCTGCATCCCACTGATAAACAAAGTAGCAGTTGGTTATTCCAATTGCCATTCATAATCCTATGTTGAACAGAGCAGTTACATGGAATTAGCGTGAAATGATGGGCACCATTACATTGGCACTGCCATGTATGGGTCCCAGGATTAGAATGGGGTGTTACCGGCCTTTTCCGCCGCATCTCGGAGGACAGAATCTCATCCTTGACGACGCTTCAACCTCCACCTCCTGGGAAGAGGTTGCTGTTGAGCACACGTGTTTCGCATGGCCAGATGTCGCGCAGCAGTGAAGTGGGGGGCGAATTCCTGGGGCCTCGTTCTCCTTCATAGCATGATCTTCCGAATTCTATGGGGCATTAGAACCTGTCATCAATAGTTAAGCAGGAACATCCAACCTCAAAACAAAAACTGTTTCATAACCTAGATATACCCCTAAAAGCTTTTACTATAATTACGATTGTCAGCCAACCGCTTTAGGATACAAGGTCGCAATGGTGATGGGCCGCTACTTAAGCAGCCTCTTCAACCGCTTTGTGCAAAGTCTCATAAGCGTCTCTCAGCCGTGGGGGTGGTCTTGAACCGCCGGCGAGGATTCAGGCTTTGTAAGTGTCCTTAGCAGTTGTCAGGGTGAAAAGTAATATAAATCAAACCTGAGGATGGGGTCCTAGATTATGCATATAACATTATTTTGTGGGGTGGAAATTGAGGTCCAGGGTAAGAGTTCTGAGTGGATCCAATGTTGAGATTAAGGTTTCTTATAGTGAGTTTATGTTAGAATTCCTGATACGTCCTATAAAACCTGTGTATAAAAACCCTAGAGATCCTGCCTGGGTGAATACTGCTCTATAATGTCTCCCAGCCGCCTTTTGTGTCCCTTGTAGGGGATTGAAATTATACTAACCACACATCAGTGGTGTTTACCATTACAGACCTTTCATTTTCCTTCGGAGAGATCCTGCAGTTTTGACGGATGAATGAAGCGTTTGAAATAAGAATCCTCTTCAGTTTCGTCTTCACTGGATTTCCTCTCTGAAAATTGATGGCAGAGATAATTGTGTGATGAACATTACCATTATTCAGCACAATTATTATTACAAACTTCTCTCCTATCACCTACATAACAGGTCCCAACATATGAGGTTCCACTCCCACTCATATACCCACAGCAGCTTGGCCTGTGTAACTCCCTGCTCCAGCTGGAGAATCCTTGATTCCATTCTGTTGGTTTCTTTGGCTCCTGATGGAAATTGTATTCAACGTCTCCTAAAAGGACGCAGGGTTTTGTGAGTCTCTTACACTGGTAATTGGGTGTGTAACAATAAGTCAACATAACTCGTATATCAATAATTGGTCTCACAATTCTCAATGAGGCCAGGGGGTCATCTGGCACTGGGCTCTCGGCTTTGTACGGCTCTTTGCTTGAGGTTCTATCTGTGTCATTAGAAGAAGGAAAATAAGATATTAATAATCAAGTCAATCCTTTAACCAATCTGGATTGAAGTAGAATCCTTTCCCCTTATCAGTGCTCTAATGCCCATCCGTTGTCATGGTAGTTTACATGTTCGATCTCTAACAGTAAAAATCCACTAGCTATAATGGGGGTTTCCTTTTCTGTACAGAACTTCCCCTTGCTTCCTTGTATCCAATAACCTATACATTTTATTACAATAATCCACAATTTCACCAGGAAGGATATTTTAAAATGTCTCCTTCTTACCTCCCTTCCACCTTCCTTCATATGTGGAAACTCTTCTGATGGTGGTCGAAGTATTTCTTCATGCATTGACAGTGTTATCTACTTCCTGAAGGGTCCTCATACCTGGGAGAGGAAGGACTAGAGAATATTCTATGTAACATGTGCACGCAGGTCGGGGACATTAGAAACCGCCTAAAAATTGGCAGCTGAAGCACGAAGGATAGCCAGGCAGAACAGTTTTATTACGTGCCAACGCTTCTCATTCAAAAATATTGGGTAGGTAGAATGTAAGCCTAATCCTCTCTCCCTGCCCCCTGTAAGCTTTCATTTTAACAGTTTATGAAAAAACTTAATATCACACTATAGTTCTCTTTTCTTTCGTATGGCGAGCCATGGGATAGGCAGGGTAGGTCGTAGGTGTGTGTACTTGTGTCACGTTTGGGGTAATGTGTTTTTGCATTTATGACTTTTTTTTTGATGATTGATCAAAATTATTTTTGATATAGTTTACTAATTATCCCTTTAGTTATGTCTGCCACAAGGACTGGGGTAGGTCAGTAGGTGTTGTGATACCTGTGTCTCTGTGGAGGGAAAATGAATCGTATATCTAATTGATGTTTTTATATATCGTAGAGAGAACCATGTAGTGAGGAGTGAGTGTTATAGAAGTGGGCAGATAAATGGACCCGGCCAGCATGATACCCACTGGTGGACGATAGATTAGAGCTGTCACTACACATCTAGATGATAACAAGGGGGATCTTGTAAACTGGTTCTCACCTGACTTGTCAATTGCCAATGGTTCATTTCCCTTCTCCTTTCACTAGTCTTGGTAACGGCCTACATCGCTAACACAGCTTTTCTCCTTCGGGCTTTGTTTCACCGTAGACAAAATCCCGTTGACATGTGGGCTGCGTCAAGGCATCACTCATCACAGAAGGCACCGTTATACGTGCTTCCGCTAACTGCTGATTGTCCAGAACCCCTGGAGGGCAGGCATTGCAGGCATTGTTTTACTGCTCGCAGGCTCTGGACCAAAATTCCTGCCAAACACCGTCGTATATAGGTTAATGTTGAATACAATCTCTACAGATCAGGAGAAAAGAAAGTTTTATCAACTTTACATTTTATGAATTGGTTCTACAGTCGTAATTTAACACAGTAAAAGTTTCCCGAATCGTGTATGTTCGAAAATCTCGAAACGTTCTAGTCTATTCTCGATTATTTGGAAAAAAAGCCCCAAACATTTGAAAATCTTTGAAAATACGGTCGGAAACTTGAAATGGTCTCTGGTTATTTTTCGATCATTTTCAAACGTTCGAGGCTATTTTCGGAAATTATCGAAAAAAAATCGTTTCGGTTTCGGATTTCACATCTTCAGATTTTCCCCGAGATCCGGGAATCCGAAAACAGAAGAGGAGGGAGACGGAAAGAACTAATGAGTTTCGGCCATCTCTAGTAGCATTGGATAATTATATATTCTTGTTATTTTCACTGATTATAAGGATAAAAGGCGGAACCGAAACAGTTTATATTAGAAATGTAAAAACAAAACAATCAAACGCTAATAGTTAAGTGAATGTAAACTGACAAAATGACTTTTGTGTCGATATCTATATAAATCTATAATGAATATGAGTAAGTAGGGGCTCTCTCTTCAGTTAAGTACTTTGTTTTATCAGGCTCTGAGCCTGACCTGACTATTTCCCCCATACTCAACTGACGAATACTGCCGCTACCACTGCCACTCCTCAAGCTACAGCAAAGCTTGTCTTACAGAAATCCGAACGCAAATAAAGTGTAAAATAACAAATTTCCAATGCAAAGCAGGAGCTGTGATCGGCACTTACCCAGGCTAAGTGATCCTTAACCAGACTGATTCCAGCAACAACGCCGCTTATAACGCCTCTGTGAATCATCACTGAAAACTTTATTGGCCCATTTAAAACATCACATGATAAAATAAAATGTATAATGGACTAATGTAACATTTAAACTGAAGGGGAGGTGGGAGATTTCCCTTTTCCTTATTTCTATAATATTATAGATTGGGGTTCAATGTCATATAATCCTCAATAACTATATTGTTCTGACACTAAAAAATGCAGGGGTGGAAAATAAAGGCAAGGGGGTCGCCGGGGATGAGGGTGGAAAGTCCTGGGACATACATTAGTGTCCATCGTCTGATTGAGGGGTTTTCATTAATTCCATAAGGCAACCATGTTTCACATTAGTATCCATGTTTTGTTCGCATATAGGCAACCAGTAGATCTCGGCAGGTGTTTGAAAAATACAACTCCCAGCATTCCTTTACAGCACTGTCATTATGGAATGCTGGGAGTTGTAGGTTTTCAAACACCTGGAGACACATTTTTCCACTCAAATCAGGGTCAGGACCTAAATAAAAAGTCATCTGTCATGAAGATCCATGTTCTAACAAGTCATCAGCCCTCCTCGACAACTGGCCAACCGGTTGTGTAGGCCGATTGTAACGTAGACGGCACAACCCCGGGACGGATTTCTATTGTCTACCAGACACCACAGGAAACGAAACCGGAATAACAGAGGGAGGAGTCATAGACAAATGTGGCGATCATCCATGGGAGGGGTGACAGGCCACAAACTCCTTCTCCCCACCAGCTCCTGCCACACTACACTGTCCCCCCGCCATTGGTTCTGTGTGGGAGGTCTAGGTCCAGACGCTGGTGTGAAATGAGGAGGAGCCGGGTCGCTGTGAGTGAGGGCGGGAGAGGGCGTGTCATTAGCTTATTCATAAGTCACTGTCAACACTCGTGTCGGCCGGTCGTCCCATATCGCCAGTGTGTCTGGCCTTGCTGACGAGTGTTGCGTGCGGAACTGCTCTACAGTCTGTCAATGGCTGCACGCTGGTACTCACTGTTAGCCCTGTCAGGCATGCTCGGCGGGAGTCTCCCTCACTTCCGGGGCGGGTCCTCCGCGCTCAAACTCTCACCGCGAACTTCACTGCCACCACTCCGCGAGACGCACTCCGCGCTAGATGGAGGTTATAATGTTTCTCCCCACCAGCCATGCATGCCGCCCCGCTTCTAAAACCCCACGCCCATTCCCGTCCCCTCAAACCGCAACCAAATGGTTAGGGCCTCGCCCCTGCGTGACATCCCGCTCTCCTAGCCCTCGTCCCTTCAGCCCGGCCCTCTCCCCTACGATTATTACCATCTCCATAGGATCCTGGTTAGAACACGTTCCTCCCCTTACAGATTAATTACCATCTCCATAGGATCCTGGTTAGACACGTTCCTCCCTTACAGATTAATTACCATCTCCATAGGATCCTGGTTAGAACACACGTTCCCTCCCTTACAGATTATTACCATCTCCATAGGATCCTGGTTAGAACACGTTCCCCTCCCTTACAGATTAATTACCATCTCCATAGGATCCTGGTTAGAACACGTTCCCTCCCTTACAGATTAATTACCATCTCCATAGGATCCTGGTTAGAACACGTTCCCCCCCTTACAGATTAATTACCATCTCCATAGGTCCTGGTTAGAACACGTTCCCTCCTTACAGATTAATTACCATCTCCTAGGATCCTGGTTAGAACACGTTCCCTCCCTTACAAATTAATTACCATCTCCATAGGATCCTGGTTAGAACACGTTCCTCCCTTACAGATTAATACCATCTCCATAGGATCCTGGTTAGAAAACGTTCCCTCCCCTTACAGATTATTACCATCTCCATAGGATCCTGGTTAGAACACGTTCCCTCCCTTACAGATTAATTACCATCTCCATAGGATCCTGGTTAGAACACGTTCCCTCCCTTACAGATTAATTACCATCTCCATAGGATCCTGGTTAGAACACGTTCCCCTCCCTTACAGATTAATTACCTCATCCATAGATCCTGGTTAGAACACGTTCCCTCCCTTACAGATTAATTACCATCTCCATAGTTCCTGGTTAGACAACGTTCCCTCTCCTCTACAGTTAATTATCCATCTCCATAGGATCCTGGTTAGAACACGTTCCTCCCTTACAGATTATTACCATCTCCATAGGATCCTGGTTAGAACACGTTCCCTCCCTTACAGATTAATTACCATCTCCATAGGTTCCTGGTTAGACACGTTCCCTCCCTTACAGATTAATTACCATCTCCATAGGATCCTGGTTAGAACACGTTCCCTCCCTTACAGATTAATTACCATCTCCATAGGATCCTGGTTAGAACACGTTCCCTCCCTTACAGATTAATTACCATCTCCTTAGGTCCTGGTTAGAACACGTTCCCTCCCTTACAGATTAATTACCATCTCTCCATAGGTCCTGGTTAGAACACGTTCCCTCCCTCCTACAGATTAATTACCATCTCCATAGGATCCTGGTTAGAACACGTTCCCTCCCTTCAGATTAATTACCATCTCCATAGGTCCTGGTTAGACACGTTCCCCTCCCTTACAGATTAATTACCATCTCCATAGGATCCTGGTTAGAACACGTTCCATCTCCCTTACAGATTAATTACCATCTCCATAGGATCCTGGTTAGAACACGTTCCCCCCTTACAGATTAATTACCATCTCCATAGGATCCTGGTTAGAACACGTTCCATCTCCCTTACAGATTAATTTACCACTCCATGGATCCTGGTTAGAACACGTTCCCTCCCTTACAGAATATTCCATCTCCATAGGATCCTGTTTAGACACTTTCTCACATCAAAACGATCCTCCTTTTCCCTTACGATGAATTACCATCTCCATAGGATCCTGGTTGAAACACGTTCCCTCCCTTACATATTAATTACCATCTATAGGCATCTCCGTGCCTGGTTAGAACACGTTCCCCTCCCTTACAGATTAATTACCATCTCCATAGGTCCTGGTTGAAACACGTTCCCTCCCTCCCTTACGAATTATTACCATCTCCATAGGATCCTGGTTAGAACACTTTCCCTCCTTACAGTTAATTACCATCTCCATAGTCCTGGTTAGAACACGTTCCCTCCCTTACAGATTAATTACCATCTCCATGGATCCTGGTTAGACACGTTCCCTCCCTTACAGATTAATTACCATCTCCATAGGATCTGGTTAGAACACGTCCCTCCCTTACAGATTAATTACTCTCTCCATAGGATCCTGGTTGAAACACGTTCCCTCCTACAGATTAATTACCATCTCCATAGGATCCTGGTTAGAACACGTTCCCTCCCTTACAGATTAATTACCTCTCCTAGGATCCTGGTTAGACACGTTCCCTCCCTTACAGATTAATTACCATCTCATAGGACCTGGTTAGAACACTTCCCTCCCTTACAGATTAATTACCATCTCCATAGGATCCTGGTTAGAACAACGTTCCCATCCCTTACAGATTAATTACCATCTCCATCAGGATCCTGGTTAGAACACGTTCCCTCCCTTACAGATTAATTACCATCTCCATAGGATTCCTGGTTAGACACGTTCCTCCCTTACGATTAATATACCATCTCCATAGGATCCTGGTTAGACACGTTCCCTCCCTTACAGATTAATTACCATCTCCATAGGATCCTGGTTAGAACACGTTCCTCTCCTCTCTTACAGATTAATTCCATCTCCATAGGATCCTGGTTAGAACACGTTCCCTCCCTTACAGATTAATTACCATCTCCATAGGTATCCTGTTTAGAACACGTTCCCTCCCTTACAGATTAATTACCATCTCCATAGGATCCTGGTTAGAACTAGTTCCCACCCATCCCTCCCTTACAGATTAATTACCATCTCCATAGGTTCCTGGTTAGAACACGTTCCCTCCTTACAGTTAATTACCATCTCCATAGGATCGTGTTAGAACACTTTCCTCCCTTACAGATTAATTACCATCTCCATAGGATCCTGGTTAGAACACTTCCTCTCCTTACAGATTAATTACCATCTCCATAGGTATCCTGGTTAGAACACGTTCCCTCCTTACGATTAATTACCATCTCCATAGATCCTGGTTAGAACACGTTCCCTCCCTTACAGATTATTACCATCTCCATAGGTTCCTGGTTAGAAACGTTCCCTCTCCCTTACAGATTATTACCATCTCCATAGGATCCTGGTTAGAACACGTTCCCTCCCTTCAGATTATTTTACATCTCCATAGGTTCCTGGTTAGAACACGTTCCCTCCCTTACAGATTAATTACCATCTCCGTAGGATCCTGGTTAGAACACGTTCCCTCCCTTACAGATTATTACCATCTCCATAGGATCCTGGTTAGAACACGTTCCCTCCCTTACAGATTAATTACCATCTCCATAGGTTCCTGGTTAGAACACGTTCCCTCCCTTACAGATTAATTACCATCTCCATAGGATCCTGGTTAGAACACGTTCCCTCCCCTCCTACAGATTAATTACCATCTCCATAGGATCCTGGTTAGACACGTTCCCTCCCTTACAGATTAATTACCATCTCCATAGGATCCTGGTTAGAACACGTTCCCTCCCTTACAGAGCAGTTACCAAATGCACAGAAAGCGATTATGATGAGGGACAGTTAATTACCATCTCCATAGGATCCTGGTTAGAACACGTTCCGATGGTAATTAATCTGTAAGGGAGGGAACGTGTTCTAACCAGGAACACGTTCCCTCCCTTACAGATTAATTACCATCTCCATAGGTTCCTGGTTAGAACACGTTCCCTCCCTTACAGATTAATTACCATCTCCATAGGTTCCTGGTTAGAACACGTTCCCTCCCTTACAGATTAATTACCATCTCCATAGGTTCCCTTACACTGTGCATTATCCCTTATATAATAAACATGGATAACTAGATGAAATACTCACCTTCTGGCTTTCTGGCGATTAATTAGCCATCTCCATAGGATCCTGGTTGACCCGTTTTCCTTCCCTCCCTTACAGATTAATTACCTCTCCATAGGAATCCTGTTTAGAACACGTTCCCTCCCTTACAGATTAATTACCATCTCCATAGGATCCTGGTTAGAACACGTTCCCCTCCCCTTACAGATTAATTAACCCTCTCCATAGCCTTAATCCCTGGTTAGAACACGTTCCCTCCCTTACAGATTAATTACCATCTCCAATAGGTCCTTGGTTAGGAACACGTTCCCATCCCTTACATATTAATTACCATCCTCCATATGGATCCTGGTTAGAACACGTTCCCGCCCCTCCCTTACAGATTAATTACCATCTCCATAGGATCCTGGTTAGAACACGTTCCCATCCCTTACAGATTAATTAACCATCTCCATAGGATCCTGGTTAGAACACGTTCCCCCCTCCCTTACAGATTAATTACCATCTCCATAGGATCCTGGTTAAACAACACCGTTCCCTCCCTTACAGATTAATTACCATCTCCATAGGATCCTGGTTAGAACACGTTCCCTCCCTTACAGATTATTAACCACATCTCCCATAGGATCCTGGTTAGAACACGTTCCCTCCCTTACAGATTAATTACCATCTCCATAGATCCTGGTTAGAACACGTTCCCTCCCTTACAGATAATTACCATCTCCATAGATCCTGGTTAGAACACGTTCCCTCCCTCCCTTAACGATTAATTCCATCTCCACTCGTTCCTGGTTGAACACGTTCCCCCCTTACAGATAATTACCATCTCCCCTAGGATCCTGGTTAGAACACGTTCCCCTCCCTTACAGATTAATTACCATCTCCATAGGATCCTGGTTAGAACACGTTCCCTCCCTTACAGATTAATTACCATCTCCATAGGATCCTGGTTAGAACACGTTCCCTCCCTTACAGATTAATTACCATCTCCACTAGGATCCTGGTTAGAACACTTCCCCCCCTTACAGATTAATTACCATCTCCATAGATCCTGGTTACACACGTTCCCTCCCCTTACAGATTAATTACCATCTCCATATAGGTCTCCTGGTTCGAACACGTTCCATCTCCCTTACAGATTAAATTACCATCTCCATAGGATCCTGGTTAGAAACACGTTCCCCCCCCTTAACAGATTAATTACCACTCCCATAGGATCCTGGTTGAACACGTTCCCCTCCCACGATTAATTACCATCTCTTCCATAAGGCCTGTTAGCAACGTTCTCTCCCTTACAGATTATTACCATCTCCATAGATCCTGTTAGAACACGTTCCCTCCCCCTTACAGATTAATTACCTCTCCATAGGATCCTGGTTAGAACCCGTTCCCTCCCTTACAGATTAATTACCATCTCCATAGGATCCTGGTTAGAAACAACGTTCCCTCCCTTACAGATTAATTCCCATCTCCATAGATCCTGGTTAAACACCGTTCCCCCTCCCCCTTCAGATTAATTACCTCTCCATAGATTCCTGGTTAGAACACGTTCCCTCCCTTACATTAATTACCATCTCCATAGGATCCTGGTTGAACAAACACGTTCCCGTCCCTTACAGATTAATTTACCATCTCCATAGGATCCTGGTTAGAACACGTTCCTCTCCTTCACAGATTATTACCATCATCCATATGATCCTGGTTGAACACGTTCCCTCCTTACATATTAATTACCATCTCCATAGGATCCTGGTTGAACACGTTCCCCCCTCCCTTACAGATTAATTACCATCTCCATAGATCCTGGTTGAACACAGCGTTTCCCGTCCCTTACAGATTACTTACCATCTCCATAGGATCCTGGTTAGAACACGTTCCCCCCCCCTTACAGATTAATTACCATCTCCATAGGATCCTGGGTTAAGAACACGTTCCCATCCTTACAGATTAATTACCATCTCCATAGATCCTGGTTAGAACACGTTCCTCTCCCTTACCAGATTATTAACCATCTCCATAGGATCCTGGTTAGAACACGTCCCTCCCTTACAGATTATTACATCTCCCATAGGATCCTGGTTAGAACACGTTCCCCTCCCTTACAGATTAATTACCATCTCCATAGGATCCCTGGTTAGAACACGTTCCCCTCCCTTACAGATTAATTACCATCTCCATAGGATCCTGGTTAGAACACGTTCCCTCCCCTACAATTTAATTACCGTCTCCATAGGTTCCGGTTAGAACACGTTTCCCTCCCCTAAGATTAATTACCATCTCCATAGGATCCTGGTTAGAACACGTTCCTCCTCCCTCTACAGATTAATTACCATCTCCATAGGATCCTGGTTAGAACACGTTCCCATCCCTTACGATTAATTAACCATCTCCATAGATCCTGGTTAGAACACGTTCCCTACCCTTACCGATTAATTACCAATCTCCATAGATCCTGGTTAGAACCTTTCCCACCCTCCATATTAATTACCATCTCCATAGTTCCTGGTTAGAACACGTTTCCCTCCCCTTACAGATTAATTACCATCTCCATAGGATCTGGTTAGAACACGTTCCTCCCCCCTTACAGATTAATTACCATCTCCATAGATCCTGGTTAGAACACGTCCCCTCCTTACGATTAATTACCATCTCCTAGGATCCTGGTTAAACACGTTCCCGCCCTTACAATTAATTACCATCTCCATAGGATCCTGGTTTAAATCACGTTCCCTCCCTACATTAATTACATCTCCATAGGATCCGGTATAACACGTTTCCTCTTACAGATTAATTACATCTCCATAGTGATCCTGGTTAGAACACGTTCCCTCCCCCTTACAATTAATTACCATCTCCATAGGATCCTGGTTAGAACACGTGTCCCTCCCTTACAGATTAATTTTACCATCTGCCGTAGGTCCTGGTTAGAACACGTCCCCTCCCTTACAGATTAATTACCATCTCCTAGGATCCTGGTTAAACACTTCCCCCCTCCCTACAGATTAATTACCATCGTCCATAGGATCCCTGGTTAGAACACGTTCCCTCCCTTACAGATTAATTACCATCTCCATAGATTCCTGGTTACAACATCTCGTTCCTAATCTCCTTTACCAGATTAATTACCATCTCCATAGGATCCTGGTTAGACACGTTCCCACCCCTTACAGATTAATTACATCTCCCTAGGATCCTGGTTAGAACACGTTCCCATCCCTTACAGATTATTACCATCGTCCAATAGGACCTGGTTAGAACATCGTTCCCCTCCCCTACAGATAATTAATTACCATCTCCATAGGATTCCTGGTTAGAACAACGTTCCCCTCCCTTACAGATTAATTACACTCCTCATAGGATCCTGTTTAGAACCGTTCCCTTCCCCCGTCCCTTAACAGATTAATTACCAATCTCCATAGGATCCTGGTTAGAACACGTTCCATCTCCCTTACAGATTAATACCATCTCCATAGGATCCTGGTTAGAACACGTTCCCTCCCTTACAGATTAATTTACCATCTCCATAGATCCGGTTAGAACACGTTCCACTCCCTTACAGATAATTACCCATCTCCATAGGATCCTGTTAGAACCGTTCCTCTCCTTACAGATTAATTACCATCTCCATAGGGATCCTGGTTAGAACACGTTTCCCTCCCTTACAGATTAATTACCATTCCATAGGATCCTGGTTAAACACGTTCCCTCCTACAGACTTACTTACCATCTCCATAGGAGTCCTGGTTAGAACACTCTTCCTCCCATTACAGATTAATTACCATCTCCCAATAGGATCCGTGGTTAGAACACGTTCCCTCCCACTCTACCGAGAGTTAATTACCATCTCCATAGATCCTGGTTAGAACACGTTCCATCTCCCTTCAGATTAATTACCATCTCCATAGGATCCTGGTTAGAACACAAACGTTCCCTCCCTTACAGATTAATTACCATCTCCATAGGATCCTGGTTAGAACAACGTTCCCTCCCTTACAGATTAATTACCATCTCCATAGGATCCCTGGTTAGAACACGTTCCCGTCCCCTACAGATTAATTACCATCTCCATAGGATCCTGGTAGAAACACGTTCCCTCCTTACAGATTAATTAACCATCTCCATAGGATCCTGGTTAGAACACGTTCCCCTCCCTTACAGAATTAATTAACCATCTCCATAGGAATCCTGGTTAGAACACGTTCCCTCCCTTACAGATTAATTACAGCATATCCATAGGATCCTGGTTTGAACACGTTCCCTCCCTTACAATTAATTACCATCCCTCCATAGAATCCTGGTTAGAACACCCCCGTTCCCATCCTTACAGATTAATTAACCATCTCCATAGTTCCTTCCCTGGTTAGAACAACGTTCCCCTCCCTTACAGATTAATTACCATCTCCATAGGATCCTGGTTAGAACACGTTCCATCTCTTCACAGATTAATTACCATCTCCATAGGATCCCTGGTTAGAACACGTTCCATCTCCCCTTACAGATTATTACCATCTCCATAGGATCCTGGTTAGAACACGTTCCCTTCCCTTAACAGATTAATTACCTCTCCATAGGATCCTGGTTTAGAGAACACGTTCCTCCACGTCCCTCCATACAGATTAATTACCATCTCCATAGGAATCCTGGTTATACACGTTCCCTCTTTACAGATTAATTACCACTCCCATTAGGGATCCTGGTTAGAACACGTTCCCTCCCCTTACAATTAAATTACCATCCTCCATAGATCCTGGTTAGAACACTTCCCATCCCTTACAGATTAATTACCATCTCCCTAGAGATCCTGGTTAGAACACGTTCATCTCCCTTACAGATTAATTACACCATCTCCAAGTATCCCCTGGTTAGAACACTTCCCTCCCTTACAGGTTAATTACCATCTCCATAGGCCTGGTTAGAACACGTTCCCGATCCCCTTACAGATTAATTACCATCCTCCATAGGATCCTGGGTTAGAACACGTTCCCATCCCTTACAGATTAATTACCATCTCCATAGGTTCCGGTGTTAGAACACGTTCCCCTCCCCCTTACAGATTAAATACCATCTCCATAGGATCCTGGTTTAGAACACGTTCCCTCCCCTACCAGATGTAATTCCCATCATCCATAGAATCTGGGTTAGAACCGTTCCATCTCCTACCAGATTAATTACCATCTCCATAGGATCCTGGTTAGAACACCGTTCCCGTCCCTTACAGATTATTACCATCTCCTCCATATGAATCCTGGTTAGAACAACGTTTCCCTCCCTTACAGATTAATTAACCATCTCCATAGGATCCTGTCTTGAGAACAAACGCCTTTCCCTCCTTACAGATTAATTACCATCTCCAGTAGATCCTGGTTTAGAACCGTTCCTTTGCCCCTTACAGATAATTACCATCTCCATAGGATCCTGGTTAAACAACGTTCCACTCCCTTACATATTAATACCATCTCCATGAGGATCCTGGTTAGAACACTTTCCCTCCCTACAGATTATGTACCACTCTCCAATAGCGATCCTGTTAAGAACAACGTTCCCTCCCTTAACAGATTAATTTACCATCTCCATAGGATCCTGGTGTAAACACGTTCCCTCCCTTACACGATTAATTACCATCTCCATAGGATCCTGGTTTAGAACACGTTCCCCTCCTTACAGATTAAATTACCATCTCCATAGGATCACTGTTGAACACGGTTCCCTCCAGTACTTAATAATTATTACCATCTCCATAGCTCCTGTTAGATCACGTTCCTCCCTACAGATTAACAACCAATCTTCTTCTTCATAGGATCCTGCGTTAGAAACACGTTCTCTCCCTTACGATTAATTACCTCCTCTAGGATCCTGGTTAAGATATCACGTTCCCTCCCATTACACGATTAATACCATGACTTCCATAGGATCCTGGGTTAGAAACACGTTCCCTCCCTGAACAGATAATTAATTACATTAGGCTGGTTACCCCTCCAGATTATTCCCTGCTAGATCCTGGTTTTAGATCAGTTCATTCCCTTACAGGATTAATTACCATCCTCATAGGGTCCTGGTTAGAACACGTTCCATCTCCCTTGAACAGATTATTTCCCTCTCCATAGGATCCTGGTTAGAACAACGTTCCTCTCCCTTACAATTAATTACCATCTCCATAGGATCCTGGTTAGAACACTTTCCTCTCCCTTACAGATTAATTACATCTCCATAGGATCCTGGTTAGAACCGTTCCCTCCATTACGGATAATTACCATCCTCATGGATCCTGGGTTAGAACACGTTCCTCTCACCCCTTACAGATTAATTACCATCTCCTAGGACCTGGTTAGAACCACGTTCCCTCCCTTACGATTAATTACCATCTCCTAGGATCCTGGTTAGAACACGTTCCCTCCCCTTACAGATTAATTCCATCTCCATAGGATCCTGGTTTAGAACAACTTTCCCCCTCCCTTACAGATTAATTATACCATCCCCTAGGATCCTGGTTAGAACACGTTCCCTCCCTCCTTACAGATTAATTACCATCCCTTAGAGTTCCTGGTTAGAACACCGTTCCATCTCCCTTCAGATTAATTACCATCCTCCATAGGATCCTGGTTAGAACACGTTCCCTCCCCTTACAGATTAATTACCATCTCCATAGGTCCCTGGTTAAAACACGTTCCATCTCCCTTACAGATTAATTACCATCTCCATAGGTCCTGGTTAAACACGTTCCCTCCCTTACAGATTAATTACCATCTCCATAGGATCCTGGTTAAACACGTTCCCTCCCTTACAGATTATATTACCATCTCCATAGGATCCTGCGTTAGACACGTTCGCCTCCCTCCCTTACAGATTATTACCACTCCATAGGATCCTGGTTGAACCACGTTCCCTCCCTTACAGATAATTACCATCTCCATAGATCCTGGTTAGAACACGTTCCCTCCCTTACAGATTAATTACCATCTCCATAGGATCCTGGTTAGACACGTTCCCTCCCTTCTACAGATAATTACCATCTCCATAGGACCTGGTAGAACACTTCCCCTCCCTCCCTACACAGATTTAATTACCATCTCCATGAGATCCTGGTTAGAACACGTTCCCTCACCATTCACAGATTAATTACCATCTCCATAAGAGTCCGGGTTAAACCGTTCCCTCCCTTACAGATTAATTACCACTCCATAGGATCCTGGTTAAACACGTTCCTCCCTTACAGATTAATTACCATCTCCTAGATCCTGGTTAGAACACTTCCCCCCTTAACGATTAATAACATCTCCATAATCCGGTAGAACACGTTCCCTCCCTTAACGATTAATTACCATCTCCATAGGATCCTGGTTAAAACACTTCCCTCCCTTACAGATTAATTACATCTCCATAGGATCCTGGTTAAGAACACTTCCCTTCCCTTACAGATAATTACCATCTCCAAGGTCTGTTAACACTGTTCCCTCCTTACAGATTAATTTTTAACCTTCCCTCCATACGTTCCTGTTAGACACGTTCCCCCCCTTACAGATTAATTACCATCTCCATAGGTCCTGGTTAGAACAACCGTTCCCTCCCTTACAGATTAATTACCATCTCCATAGATCCTGGTTAGAACAGTTCCTCCCTTACGATTTAATTACCATCTCCATCGGATCCGGTTAGAACACAGTTCCCTTCCCTTACAGATTATTACCATCTCCATAGGTCCTGGTTAGAACACGTTCCCTTCCCTCCCTACAGATTAATTAACCATCTCCATAGGATCCTGGTTAGAACGTTCCCTCCCTTACAGATTAATTCACCGATCTCCCATAGGATCCTGGTTAGAACCAGTTCCCTCCCTTACAGATTAATTACCATCTCCATAGATCCTGGTTAAACACATTCCTTCCTTACATATTAATACCATCTCCATAGGATCCTGTTAGAACACGTTCCCTCTCCCTTACGATTAATTACCATCTCCATAGGATCTGGTTAGAACACGTCCCTCCCTTACAGATTATTACCCATCTCCATAGGATCCTGGTTAGAACACGTTCCTCCCTTACCGATTATTACCATCTCCATGGATCCTGGTTAGAACACGTTCCCTCCTTACGGATTAATTCCATCTCCATAGGCCTGTTAGAACACGTTCCACTCCCTTACAGATTACTACCATTCTCCATAGACCGGTTAAACACGTTCCTCCCCTTACAGATTAATTACCATCTCCATAGTCCTGGTTAGAACACGTTCCCCTCCCTTACAGATTAATTACCATCTCCATAGATCCTGGTTAGAACACTTTCCCTCCCTTACAGATTAACTTACCATCTCCCACTACGATTCCTGGTCAGAACACGTTCCCTCCCTTACAGATTAATTACCATCTCCATAGATCCTGGTTGAACACTTTCCATCTCCCTTACAGATTAAATTACCATCTCCTATAGGATCCTGGTTAGAAACACGTTCCCTCCCTTACAGATTATTACCATCTCCATAGGATCCTGGTAGAACACGTTCCCTCCTTACAATTATTACCATCTCCATAGGATCCTGGTTAGAACACTTCCTCCTTACGTTAATTACCATCTCCATAGGATCCTGGTTGAACACGTTCCACTCCCTTACAGATTAATTACCATCTCCATAGGTTCCTGTTAGAACACGTTCCTCCCTTACAGATTAATTACCACTCCGTAGTCCGGGTTAGAACACCGTTCCATCTCCCTTACAGATTATTACCATCTCCGTAGGATCCTGGTTAGAACACGTTCCCCTCCCTTACAGATTAATTACCATCTCCATAGGATCCTGGTTAGAACACGTTCCCTCCCTTACAGATTAATACCAATCTCCATAGGATCCTGGTTAGAACACGTTCCTCTCCCTTCAGATAATTACCATCTCCATAGATCCTGGTTAACACGTTCCCTCCCTTACAGATTAATTACCATCTCCATAGGAATCCTGGTAGAACACGTTCCCTCCCTTACAGATTCATTACCATCTCCATAGGATCTGGTTAGAACCGTTCCCTCCCTTACAGATAATTTTACCATCTCCAGGATCCTGGTTAGACACGTTCCCTCCCTTACAATTAATTACCATCTCCATAGGATCCTGGTTGAGACACGTTCCTCCCCTTACAGATAATTACCATCTCCAAGGATCCTGGTTAAACACGTTCCCTCCCTTACAGATTTAATTACCATCTCCATAGGATCCTGGTTAGAACACTTTCCCTCCCTTACAGATTAATTACCATCTCCTAGGATCCTGGTTAGAACACGTCCCTCCCCTTCAGATAATATTACCTCTCCGTAGGTATCCTGGTGTAAACACGTTCCCATCCCTTACAGATTATTACCATCTCCATAGATCCTGGTTAGAACACGTTCCCTCCCTTACAGATTAATTACCATCTCCATAGGTCCTGGTTAAACACGTTCCCTCCCTTACAGATTAATTACCATCTCCCAGTAGGATCCTGGTTAGAACACTTTCCCCCCTTACGATTAATTACCATCTCCATAGGATCCTGGTTAGAACACGTTCCCTCCCTACAGATTAATTACATCTCCTTAGGATCCTGGTTAGACACGTTCCCTTCCCTTACAGATTATTACCATCTCCATAGGATCCTGTAGAAACACGTTCCCTCCCTTACGATTAATTACCATCTCCATAGGATCCTGGTTAGAACAAGTTCCCACCCTTACGATTTACCTCTCCTAGTCTGGTTAGACACGTTCCACTCCCTTACAGATTAATTACCATCTCCATAGGATCCTGGTTAGACACGTTTCCCCCCTTACATTAATTACCATCTCCATAGGTATCCTGGTTAGACACGTTCCCTCCCTTACAGATTAATTACCATCTCCATAGGATCCTGGTTAGAACACGTTCCCCCCCCTTACAGATTAATTACCATCTCCATAGATCCTGGTTAGAACGTTCCCTCCCTTACAGATTAATTACCATCTCCCATAGGATCCTGGTTAGAACACGTTCCCCTCCCTTACAGATTAATTACCATCTCCATAGGATCCTGGTTAGACACGTTCCCTCCCTTACAGATTAATTACCATCTCCATAGGATCCTGGTAGAATCACGTTCCCTTCCCTTACAGATTAATTACCATCTCCATAGGATCCTGGTTAGAACACGTTCCACTCCCTTACAGATTAATTACCATCTCCATAGATCCTGGTTAGAACACGTTCCCTCCTTTACAGATTAATTACCATCTCCATAGGATCCTGGTTAGAACACGTTCCATCTCCCTTACAGATTAATTACCATCTCCATAGGATCCTGGTTAGAACACGTTCCCCGTCCCTTACAGATTTAATTACCATCTCCATGGATCCTGGTAGAACACGTTCCCATCCCTTACAGATTAATTACCATCTCCATAGGTTCCTGTTTAGAACACTTCCTCCCTTACAGATTAATTACCATCTCCATAGGATCCTGGTTAAACACGTTCCTCCTTACAGATTAATTACCATCTCCATAGGATCCTGTTAGAACGACGTTCCTCTCCTTACAGATTAATTACCATCTCCATAGATCCTGGTTAGAACACGTTCCCCTCCCTTACAGATAATTACCATCTCCCATAGGATCCTGGTTAGAACACGTTCCCTGACTCCTCCTTCAGATTAATTACCATCTCCATAGGATCCTGGTTAGAACACTTTCCCTCCCTTACGATTAATTACCATCTCCATAGGATCCTGGTTAGAACACGTTCCTCCCTTACAGATTAATTACCATCTCCATGGTTTCCTGTTAAACACGTTCCCCCCTTACATATAATTACCATCTCCATAGGATCTGGTTGAACACGTTCCCTCCCTTACAGATTAATTACCATCTCCATAGGATCCTGGTTAGAACACGTTCCCTCCTTACAGATTAATTACCATCTCCATAGGTATCGGTTAGAACACGTTCCCTCCCTTACAGATTAATTACCATCTCCATAGGATCCTGGTTAGAACACGTTCCCATCCCTTACAGATTAATTACCATCTCCATAGGATCCTGGTTAGAACACTGTCCCGTCCCTTACATTAATTACCATCTCCATAGTTGCCTGGTTAGAACACGTTCCCTCCCTTACAGATTAATTACCATCTCCATAGGTTCCTGGTTAGAACCAGTTCCACTCCTTACAGATTAATTACCATCGTCCTAGGTCCTGGTTAGAACACGTCCCCTCCCTTACAGATTAATTACCATCTCCATAGATCCTGGTTAGAACACGTTCCCTCCCTTACAGATTAATTCCCATCTCCATAGGATCCTGGTTAGAACACGTTCCTCTCCCTTACAGATTAATTACCATCTCCTAGGTTCCTGGTTAGAACACGTTCCCTCCCTTACAGATTATTACCATCTCCATAGATCCTGGTTAGAACACGTTCCTCCCTTACAGATTAATTACCATCTCCATAGGATCCTGGTTAGAACACTTTCCATCCCTTACAGATTATTACCATCTCCATAGATCCTGGTTAGAACACGTTCCTCCCTACAGATTAATTACCACTCCTAGATCTGTGGTTAGAACACGTTCCCTCCCTTACAGATAATTTACCATCTCCATAGGATCCTGGTTAGAACCCGTTCCCTCCCTTACAGATTAATTACCATCTCCATAGGATCCTGGTTAGAACACGTTCCCATCTCCCTTACAGATTAATTACCATCTCCATGATCCTGGTTAGAACACGTTCCCTCCCTTACAATTAATTACCATCTCCATAGGATCCTGGTTAGAAACCGTTCCCTCCCTTACAGATTAATTACCATCTCCATAGGATCCTGGTTAACACGTTTCCTTCCCTTACAGATTAATTACCACTCCTAGGTCCTGGTTAGAACACGTTCCCTCCCTTACAGATTAATTACCATCTCCATAGTTTCCTGGTTGAACACGTTCCCTCCCTTACAGATTAATTACCATCTCCTAGGTTTCCTGGTTAGAACACGTTCCCTCCCTTACAGATTAATTACCATCTCCTAGGTTCCTGGTTAGAACACACGTTCTCCCTCCCTTACAGATTAATTACCATCTCTAGGTTCCTGTTAGAACACGTTCCCCCCTACAGATTAATTACCATCTCCTAGGATCCTGGTTAGAACACGTTCCCTCCCTTACAGATTAATTACCATCTCTAGGATCACTGGTAGAACACGTTCCTCCCTTACAGATTATTACATCTCCATAGGATCCTGGTTAGAACACGTTCCCTCCCTTACAGATTAATTACCATCTCCATAGGTATCCTGGTTGAACACGTTCCCCCCCTTACAGATTAATTACCATCTCCTAGGTCCTGGTAGAACACGTTCCACTCCTTACAGATAATTACCATCTCCTAGGATACCTGGTTAGAACACGTTCCCCTCCCTTACAGATTAATTACCATCTCCGTAGGTTCCTGGTTAGACACGTTCCTCTCCCTTACAGATTAATTACCATCTCCTAGGTCCTGGTTGAACACGTTCCCTCCCTACATATTAATACCATCTCCATAGGATCCTGTTAGAACACTTTCCCTCCCTTACAGATTAATTACCATCTCCATCGATCCTGGTTGAACACGTTCCCACTCCCTTACAGATTAATTACCATCTCCATAGGTCCGGGTTAGAACACGTTCCCTCCCTTACAGATAATTACCTCTCATAGGATCCTGGTTTAGAACACGTTCCATCCCCTTACAGATTAATTACCACTCCATAGATCCTGGTTAGAACACTTCCCTCCCTTACAGATTAATTACCATCTCCATTAGGTTCCTGGTTAGAACACGTTTCCTTCCCTTACAGATTAATTACCACTCATCCATGGATTCCTGGGTTACATCACGTTCCCTCCCTTACAGATTAATTCCATCTCCATAGGTTCCTCCGGTTAGAACACACGTTTCCCTTCCCTACAATTAATAACATCTCCATAGGTTCCCTTACCACTGTGCATATCCCTTATATAATTACAACACATACGCAAATACATGGATAACTAGATGAAATACTCACCTTTAGGCTTTCTGTGAGCGGAAGCCTTAGCATCAATAGCCACCTCACATTTATCTTTTTTTGGGGGGGGGGGGGACCATCAGAAGCCCCCCATATGCCTAACACGCCGTCTGACTTCGCAAGCCAACCAAAGTTTCCATCTGTGTAACTAAATCCTCGGCTTTAAAGAGAGAACAACAGTTTTTAAAAGAATTTAGACTATTAAAGTCAATCCATGTCATTTTGACGTACTGGTTAAAAAATGACTGTAAATACTGCAGTTCTTTAATATACCGACCGCCTAGACCCCATATTGTCCCATCTATCTTCCTACTGAACTCGTGTATTGAGGCTTAAATAAACAACAAACTCCTATTACTACAGTTGTAACCAATCTGTTCAGTTCTGCAGAAAATTGTTACTGTAAACCAACCAATTGGCCACGGTCCACTCTTACGGTACCGCTTTAACTGTCACTTTAACGCTCTGGCCTACGGTGTACCACCTGCTACTTACCTTCTTGCTCTGGCTCTGAATGGTTGTATGGGAGATCCCTTGTGGTCGCTCAGCACCTCTAATAGTCCATCCCTGTGCGTGGGCTCCTGCTGACCGTAACAGCCATCTTTTCCCACCGTCAAAAAGGGACCTCACCGAAATTACAGATAGTCATATACCAACGCCCGGTGCGGTTACACGAGGGAACCGTACACAGTTACTGACACTGGACCGGAACAGAAAACGCTACGGGAGGGTCACTCTGCACATGGATGAGGATGATAGTTTTCATTCCATTCTCGTGTGGAAACATCTGACTATCGCGACGGTACCACGCTGTATCCGGCTTGCAATTCTCTGGCATTCACCGCAGTGCCAGACTTGTCCGAGGGCTCCAAGCCAGAGACAGGCAACTATGTGTACATGGAATTGTCCACAATTAGCAGTGCTGTCCAACAGACAAAACACGCAGCGTACAGGTTCGTACGCATCATGTAAAATATGGACCCAAGGAATCTTAGAGGGAAACGTTCACCTCTCAAATGAAACATTATAAACACGTTAAATCACCCCCCAAATACAATCGGTACAATGCTGACAGATACAGTGCGGTCTGTTAACTGATAAAGAAGGCCCTCCCCCTTCCCTCGTCTCTCAAAGCATTCCGCTTCCTCTTACAAAGCTCGCACATGCTCAATTAGTATTCAGTTCATTGCTGTGCGTACATATCCGTTATGTCCATTCTACAGCTGATTATTATCTGACATTGAAAGTTTGTCACTCTGATTGGTTGGGTCCACACTTAAGCATCATTGTTAACGATACCATTTTATTACATCTCCCTGTTTGTAGTCTAATATGCGACACGTATGGTCTAACCGTGAACACCGGGTGGTCCAGTTAACATTACCTGGTCACGGACCTGAAATTGAAGAGCAGCTCACAGCTTGTGAAGTCGACCAGACACACACACTCCCGTCCTCCCCCATCACGTTGCACAATGGCTCTCACCATGAGATTATTGCCAGATCCGTGACCTTAGGAGTTCAGGTACAATGATTATTCCCCCATCCAGACCTCGGTTTCTAATTTTTATTATATCCTTGCCTACCTTGTTCCGATGCCTCTGATGAGAACTGATGCTGGTATTCTCCACCCAGTTAATGTACCAGAGAGTGTCCCAGCTGTGGTACCCACAATTCCCATCTCCAGAGCATCGTCAAATGAGTCAACTAACAATGGCGCCTCCCAGGTTATTGGTGTTCCATAGGACAGAGGCGGAGCTAAATGAAAGCATTAACCCCATTGGGTTGGATGATTGGTGACACAGGTCCCATATAAGCCCTTATTGGGAACGGGGAAAACAGCAGTGAAATAAGAACAGTAAAAGTAATTGTACTTATTTACATTCTACGTAATTTCTTCCAGTAATTCCGCCTGACCGCCGCCATGTCAGTGTATCGCTCTGTGGGGATGAAATATTGCTGGTTTCTTCTTTTACCCACAACCCACTGCTGTTGGTTGGAATGGTAATTTAGCCTAAGGACACATTGCTCCCACAGTCCTTCTATTGTATAGACCTTCACTGTTACCCTTGCCCACCTGGAGCGGGAATGTACTCTGGAGACGCCCAGGCAGAGAAGTTGCTGTCACCTGAACTTATTGGTTAAGGGTTTCCATTGTTCACCAGGTACCCAGGGAAATAAATGATCGTCTCCTCCGATGACAAGGAAAATACCACCTAGTAATAGAGGATTAAAACCTGGTTCATTCACAATAAAGGAATCTAATAGGAAGGAAAGATGAGCAGGGAAGCTTAGCCAATCCAATAGCTCACATTTATCTTTTGACCAATCAGAAGCCCATATGCTAACACGCCTGTCTCACGTTCCATCTCCCTTACAGATTAATTACCATCTCCATAGGATCCATAGGATCCATATGCTAACACGCCTGTCTGAACTTGCAGCCAACCAAAGTTCTCCATCTGGTACAAATCCTTCTGGCTTTAAAGAGAAGAACAAACAGTTTTTAAAAGAATATTAGACGATTAAAGTCCAAATCATGTAAATTTTACTTACTGGTAAAAAATGACTGTAAATACTGCAGTTACTTTGTGTCGTTAATACCACCAAAACAGCCTACCCCATAATTGTCTAAATCTTAATCTTCCAGACGAGAATGTCGTGTGTGAATATGATGGACTTTAATACCCCCACTCCCTAAAATGTATCTCAATTGTGTGTAACCAACACACTGAAATTCAGCTCTAGCGCAGAAGAATTGTATTACTGATAAACCAACCCATTGGACCCCAGGTCATCATGAGTTACGGTACCGACGTTAAAACTGGACAATTAGCGCGGGCCGAGGTTTAGACCAACCTGCGAACTATACTTCTTAAAAAAGCTTAGTGCTCTGAATGGTTAATAATGGAGAGAGTCCTTGGGGTGGGAAGTGGTCGCTACAAACAACTCTATAAGTCATCCCCCTGTGTGGGGGCTTCATGAAACCGCATAGGAAAAAAAGACCTCTTTCCCACCGTTCAAAAAAGGACCACACACAAAACATAGAAAATTACAGATATCATTATAAACCACAAGCAACCAGGTGCGGAAGATTATACAGCCGTATTGGATCACCGTACACCGTTACATGACGATCCGAGCAGAACACGCATAACGACGGTCACTTCACAAATAACGAATGAGGAAGGAGTTTATCCATTAGGTCCTCCCATCTCCGTGTTGGAAAACGATAATCCGGACGGTACCATCGTGTATCCGGCTTGCAATTCTCTGGCTTCCCGACACGACGTGCCAGACTTTGTCCGAGGGCTCCAAGCCAGAGACAGGCAACTCTGTGTACATGAATTGTCACAATTAGCAGTGCTCTGCCATACAGCCAAACAGCAGCGTCCAGGTTCTACACAGCATGAAAAATCTGAACCCAAAGGAATCTATAGAGGGAACGTTTCACCTCTCAAATGAAACATTATAAACACGTAAATCACCCCCCCAAACTACAATAGGTACAATGCTGACAATACAGTGCGGATCGTAATAACGGATAAGAAGGCCCCCCCCTTCCCTCGTCTCTCAAAGCATTCCGCTTTCCTCTTACAAAGCTCGCACATGCTCGATTAGTATTCAGTCATTGGCTTTGATGTCATCGGTCCGATATTATCCATGACTAGACAGCGATATATATCTGAACTTTGAAAGTGTCATCTGATTGGTTGGGTCAAACTGCACCATTTTTAGAATAACGATAAGATTTTTAACATCTCCTGTTGTAGTCTAACATGCGACCTATATCTAACACGTGAACACCGGGTGGGCAGTTCTTACTTACCTGGTTAAGGAACCTGAATTGAAGGAGCAGCTCACAGCTGTGAAGCGACCAAGACACACACCCCTCCCGCCGTCCCCGCCATTTGCAACATGGCTCTCACAACATGAGATATTGCACAATCCGTGACCCTGGAGGAGTTCAGGTACAATGAATATTCCCTCCCCCGTCCCAGGTCGTTCTAATTTTATTGTATATTCACCCTTGCTACCTGTTCCATGGCCGCTGATGAGACGGAATGCTGGTAATTCTCCACCCGATTAATATAAACCACGAAGTTCCACTGGTAACCACCAATCCCATCCCAGAGCATCGTCAATGAAGGCACTAACAACATGGCGCACATCCAGTCTTTAGGTTGTCCATAAAAGCAGAGGCGAGGCTAATGAAAGCATTAACCCAATATGGTTTTGGATTGATTGGTGCAACAGGTTCCCATTATAAAGCCATATATGGAACGGGGAAACAAAGCATAAAAAAACTAAGAACAATAAAAGGTAATTGTACTTATTTATACATTCTTAGTTATTTCTGGCAGTATAAATTTCTCAGTCTCTTCCTTCTATTAGATTCCTTTATTGTGAATGAAATCAGGTTTTAATCCTCTATTCTACGGTGGTTTATTCCTTGTCATCGGAGGAAGACGATCATTCTTTTCCCTGGATACCTGGTGGAACAATGGAAACACCAAATAACCAATAAGTTCAGGCGACAGCAAATATCTCGACATGGGCGTTCCAAGTAAATTCACAGGATCCAGGTGGGCAATGGGAAACGAGGTAGGTCTAGAATACAGTGAAGGTGATACTAATGAGGATGGCAGATAATGTTAGTCCTTAGGCAAATTACCATTCCACACCAACAGCAGTGGGTTAAGTGGGTAAAAGACAGAAACCAGAACACAATATTTCACCCCACAGAGCGATACACGTGACAGGCGGAGGTCGGAATCATGAGCAGAGAAATTACCGGATGGGGTGGACTTAGCTTGAAGGGAATCTCCAGCGGTTAAATCAGTTTTCATTCGAAAATTTTATTGAAGAACGGAGGTAAAAAGGAGACGTTATAAAGCCTAAACCTCCCTTCTTCAATAAAAACCATTCCAAGGAGCCTAAAGGAAGGAAGGTGAGAGAACTTCCCGACCAAAAAATCATCCATCCGCCACCCATGCCTCGAATACGGTCCTTCCGGACTCTGTGTATCGCAAATGCGTATAGAGTACTAAAAGATTCGTTTGGACACTGCGAGTTTGTTACGAAAAATATGAAGGACGATAGTTTGAATCAGAACAATAAAACAGATCACACTATCCGGCTAAAACTACCAGGTATCGATGTGCGGGGTGTCGTTATCCGGGGGTACAGAGGGGCGGTCTCTGCCAAATCTACGTTGTAGTACTAACTTTAAGTTTGCCAACCGAATCCCTGCCATTATAGGGTGGAAGCAGAAATGGTATAAGGTGCTAATGTACAAATTAGCACACTACTTCCAAAGCGAGACTTCCACCGGTGGGGCTAGCTGAGGCCCTTATTACCTCCCCTATAGTTCCTAATCAGCTGTCAGACCACGGACGACATGCAAAAGCCTGCGCGCAAATGTTACTGCGCGAAAGGTCCAGAATAACCGTGTTCCCTCTTAACAATAGTAAGGTAACAAACCCCCTTCATAAGGAGCATTAAAAAGTATTGAACCAAGTTTATTACTATAATAGAGGTCATCGAAAGGACATTGTATTTGAACACTTTGTCGGGCCAACACGTCCTTTTAGGTGAAGATACCCCAAACCTTCATGTAAAGGAAGAAGAAGTGAAATCCGGATAGCCTCGATCCCCCACCGAACGGCTGTGTACCATTACCATCCGGGTCCTCCCACCCACCAAAAGATTGGCCCATAGCCCTGCACGATATATTGGCCTTGGAACAACACACCACGTCAAATATAATGGGTCTGCCAAACCGTATGCACAACGTGTGTCTGACGCTTTATGATAAGACGCCCTATCCGTCTGGAGGCCATCTTCCTAAATCTCCCCCTGCATCATCCTCCCAGGTCATAAAAAACAACCGTTACTGTGACTGGCGCTGTCCCTACAACCCACGTGGTCCGTGACTGCAGCCGACTAACGGAAGGAACGTGGAGTTGTACGTGCTGGACAAAATGTAAAGTTTCAGCTGAACAAAAAAGGCCACTTACTTTGTGGGAATCATAGCGTATACATTTTAAATACATGTGAGGTGATTATAGCAATAAAATAACAAGGATTGTGGAGACTCCAATTAGGCTAATTTATCAACTACCATTTAGTTGAAGTGGCTTACTTGAGTCCAATGGGTCAGTACATTTAATACAACAATGAAATGAATCCATGCACATTCCTAGGCCCCAACAATACATGTTCTCACACTGGCAATCCGAAAACAAATAAATAAAAATAGAAACGATAATCAATGCACATTCCTAAGTGCCCATCCCTTGATCAAATAAGTTAATCTGCACCACAGGCTACATTATAAATAACACAAGAAAAGATATCATGCACATATCCTCGAAGGCCCAATGTACAGGTATATATTATCTGCACACTAGACGCATTATAATAAACATAGTAAAAGATAATCATGCACATTCTGGTCCACAATACAATAAATATATATCTAGCACCCTGGCATGACATTAGAACTATAGACCATAGAAAGATAATCAATGCACATTCCTGGTAATCCCATCACGATATCAGATTATCTGCACACTGGCATACATTGATAAACATAGAAAAGTAACAAAATCAAAAAGGACATTCACAATGGACCCCAATACAAAGAAAATATCATATGAATCTGACAACTGGCATACATGTGTGAAACATAGAACGAATAATCAAATCAACATTCCTAAAAAGGAAGGCCCCGAAACAAATACATAGGTGTGGTGTGTATTTTGGTGTAAGAGATAGGGGTGGAGGGGGGCGGTGTTGGGGGAAAATGTGTGGTTTTATTTTGTTTTGTTTTTAAATGTAATTTTGTGTTATTTTTTTGTTTTTTTTTTCAATACCTCCTACTTTTTTTTTTTTTTTTTTTTTTTATTTAATTGGTTTTATTATATCACATTTTATTTTCACACCCCTAATCTGGCCACCACATAAAACGCTAGGCCTCCATTAAATAAAACGCTAGACACTCAGGGATATCAATGCCATATCCATAGGGAAGGCCCCATACAATATCATATTAGCTGCACACATGGCTACATTATAACAAGAACAGAGTCCAAATCACATGGCACAAATTCCTAAATGAAGCCCGACCAAATACACAATACCATAATCTGCCACTGGCCTACATTATAGGAACCATGGTTGTAAAGATAGCCACCATGCACTTCCTAAGGCCACCATAGAAAACATATCATAAATTATACTGCAACACGTGCAGTAAACTTTTATAAACTATACGCACGATAAGTCCCAATGCCCCTCCTAGTCCCCAATGAACAATAAGCAATTATCCTGCAAAATCAAAACTAGGCCTAACATTATAAACACAATAGACCAAAAGATAATCATGACACACTAAATAACTAGGACCCCATAGAAATATCAAGCTATAACTGCAACACTGGCATACTGTTTAATAAAAACTAATAGAAGATATCAATAGCAACATTCCTAGGTCCCATACAAATTCATATAGGATCTGCAAACAATGTCATACAATTAATAAAACATTAGAAAAGATATCAATAAGCCCAACCATTCCTGTGCAACCATGAACACGCTAGAAACATTATCGCAACACATAGGCAAGTACATTATACATAGAAAAATAATCAATGCACTATCCCTGGGGGGAGCCCCATCAATAAATACAAACAATTATCATGACACACTGGCGGATACATGTAAAATAACACTAAGCAAAGATAATACATAGGGCACATTCAGCCTGGCCCCATAACATCATCAATATTAAAATCTGCACACTAAAGCTAACTTTTAAAAACAACGATGGTTTTAGTTAATACTTCTGATAGAATAACAAAACAGAATGACAAGGCCTCCCAACCAAACGTCCAAGTAACCCCTTCTGAGAGGTCCTAAACAGTCTAACCAATTGTTTAATTTTCGTGTGTGCAAGATAAATATGTAAAAAAATTATTCTGGGGGGGCCAGATAGAATGGATGCTTAGGATTATAATCAATGTTCTATGGTTGATAATGATTGCCATGTGGCAGATAATATGAAATAATGTAATGGTTCCTAGGACTTGCAATTAGATTAGCAATAAATTACTAATGTTATATAAAAAGGAAATGCCAGTTGTGCAGATAATAGGATAGGGTATGATTGATCTTCATGTTTGATGTAGGAATTACAATGTCCAAGAGAGTAAACTGTAAAAGGACACCTATTTTATTAGGGCACTAGGAAGTTCATTGCAAAGGCCCAGTGGTACCAATTAAAACAAAAAACCTTGAATCTGTGTGTCCTTCCCGCCAGTCTCACTCTATCCAGAAGCCACAAGGAGGGCACCAAGTGTTGTCCAGAACCACGCTTAAAAAAAAGCACTAGTTCCAATACAAAAACAGGGAAGGGTTGGAAGGACAAACTACAATGGAGGGGATGGCAGAAAAGGACTGCTGGTCATTAAGAATCGTAAATCTCTAAAAATCGTACATCCAAGTGACCCAAAGGAGCCGTCCCCGTGTAATCCCCTGCCAGAACATGGGACTAGATAATGAAGACAAAGACCGGGAAAGGGATACACAGGGGTAATGAAGGGGAATGTCAAAACTCACCAAAAAACGGTTCCAAAAACAAAAAAACAAAAAAAAAGAAAGTAGTCCACGAACGAACGACAGAGAAATAAAAGCTAAAAGATGAAGAAATGGATTGACAAAAAATATGAGTGTAAAAAGGGAAAAAAAAAAAAAAAAGAAAACCTGCAATCAGTAAAGGGGTTAGGTGGTGTGAGGAAGAGGGAAGCCATGCCAATAAACGGTGAGTCCAAATCACGAAAGCTCTACTTGACAACAATTTAAACGGAGCAAGTCCGAACCCATTCACCGTTTTTGTGAGCCACAGCTGTCCAGCAAGAAAATCTATAAAAGGCTATTTTTCACAGAGATAATTTGCAGGAACATCGGTAGGTAAGAACCACTGGGGCCATAGATGGAACAGCTGATTCCAAATATAACACTATTTAGACTCATACATTTATTAAAGTCTAGATACGATCTCCTAATGGAAACACACAATCCCTTTTATGGAACGCGGAATCCTACCAGTCGTCCAGAAACTCACCACACATATAAGAACTTGGGGCATAACATAACTCGCTAGTAGAAAAACATAGAGAACAATTGCAAACCTCAGCCGGTGGAATGAGAATACAGTAGAAATAAGCGGTTTAATGCAGGAGCGTCTACGTGTCCCAGAATCCGAATCTAAGGGCACAGAAGAACCATCACCAACAAAAAAAAAAGAGAAAAGCCAAAGCAGCAAGCTGATGCCAAGGCCTTTGGAACTAAACCAAACCAACTGTGTTATTGGCTATGTTAACCACATAAAAGGGCTAAGCGACAAGAAATACACAAAAAGTCAAAAAGCGGTAGTATTGGAGGAATGAATAAGACAACACTACCAAAATCTAGTCCAACCTTTAATAAGAAACCTAAAACAAAAAAACAAGAAACATAATGGAATAAAACTGTATCCACAGTTCATAGTACATCATATTGGAGGTTAGTATAAATACACACGTCCAGCTGTGCAACCATAATTATACCACTAAGTCCTTAAGTGGTCCTTATAACAGTATACATTGGTTAACAGATGTAAAGTCGAGGATTTATCTAAAGACAGTACTCGAAATCTAGTCGAACAACAGCTTTATCCAAAACTCGAGCACCTATAAGTGTTCCCTTATAAAAAACATTTACAATAGTAAACAGAGCCTTGGAAAAGAAGTTGAAATAAAAGACGATTTAAAAGTCTCAAATTCACCTTGTCAATAATTTTACTTACTGGTAAAAAATGACTGTAAATACTGCAGTTACTTTATATACCACCGCCTAGACCCCATATTGTCCCATCTTAATCTTCCTACTGAACTCGTGTATTGATGGCTTAATACCCAACTCCTATTACTACATTGTAACCAACTGTTCAGTTCTGCAGAAGAATTGTTACTGTAACCAACCAATTGGCCACGGTCATCTTTACGGTACCGCTTTAAACTGTCACGTTAATCCTGGCCTAGGTGTACCACCTTACTTACCTTCTTGCTTGTGCTCGAATGGTTGGTAATGGGAGATCCTTGTGGTCGCTCAGCACTCTAAGTAGTCATCCCTGTGCGTGGGCTGCTGACCGCTAAAGACCATCTTTCCCACCGGTCAAAAGGACCTCACCTGAAATACAGATAGTCAATATACAAACGCCGTGCGGTTACACGTATGGAACCGTACACAGTTACTGACCGGATAACAGAAAAACGCTCCGGAGGTCACTGCACATGGATGAGGATGAGTTTTCATTTCCATCTCCGTGTTGGAAACACTGAATATCCGGACGGTACCATCGCTGTATCCGGCTGCAATTCTCTGGCATTCACCGACAGTGCCAGACTTTGTCCGAGGGCTCCAAGCCAGAGACAGGCAACTCTGTGTACATGGAATTGTCACAATTAGCAGTGCTGCCATACGACACACAGCAGCGTCCAGGTTCTACAGCTGAAAAATCTGGAACCCAAAGGAATCTTAGAGGGACGTTCACCTCTCAAATGAAACATTATAAACACGTAAATCACCCCCCAAAACTACAATAGGTACAATGCTGACAAGATACAGTGCGGATCTGTTAAACGGATAAGAAGGCCCTCCCCCTTCCCTCGGTCTCTCAAAGCATTCCGCTTCCTCTTACAAGCTCGCACATGCTCAATTAGTATTCATCATTGGCTGTGATGTCATCCGTTTGTCCATGACTGACAGCGATATTATCTGACATTTGAAAGTTTCATCTGATTGGTTGGGTCAACTAAGCACCATTTTTAACGATAACAGATTTTATTACATCTCCCTGTTGTAGTCTAACTGCGACACGTATGGTCTAACCGGAACACCGGTGGTCAGTTACATTACCTGGTTAAGACCTGAAATTTGAAGAGGCCAGCTCACAGCTGTGAAGCGACCAGACACACACACTCCCGTCCTCCCTCCCGTTGCACAATGGCCTCACCATGATATTGCCAGATCCGTGACCTGGAGGAGTTCAGTACAATGATTATTCCCCCCGTCCATCGGTTCTAATTTTATTGTATATTTCCCCTTCCTACCTTGTTCCGATGGCCGCGTGAGACGGATGCTGGTATTCTCCACCCAGTTAATGTACAAGAGTCCCGCTGTGTACCGATTAAGATTAATTACCATCTCCATAGGATCCTGGTTAGAACACGTTCCCTCCCTTACAGATTAATTACCATCTCCATAGGATCCTGGTTAGAACACGTTCCCTCCCTTACAGATTAATTACCATCTCCATAGGATCCTGGTTAGAACACGTTCCCTCCCTTACAGATTAATTACCATCTCCATAGGATCCTGGTTAGAACACGTTCCCTCCCTTACAGATTAATTACCATCTCATAGGATCCTGGTAACACGTTCCCTCCCTACAGATTAATTACCATCTCCATAGGATCCTGGTTAGAACACGTTCCTCTCCCTTACAGATTAATTACCATCTCCATAGGTTCCTGGTTAGAACACGTTCCCTCCCTTACAGATTAATTACCATCTCCATAGGATCCTGGTTAGAACACGTTCCCTCCCTTACAGATTAATTACCATCTCCATAGGATCCTGGTTAGACACGTTCTCTCCTTACAGATTTTTACCATCTCCATAGGATCCTGGTTAGAACACGTTCCCTCCCTTACAGATTAATTACCATCTCCATAGGATCCTGGTTAGAACACGTTCCCTCCCTTACAGATTAATTACCATCTCCATAGGATCCTGGTTAGAACACGTTCCCTCCCTACAGATTAATTACCATCTCCATAGGATCCTGGTTAGAACACGTTCCCTCTTACAGATTAATTACCATCTTCATAGGATCCTGGTTAGAACACGTTCCCTCCCTTACAGATTAATTACCGTCTCCATAGGATCCTGGTTAGAACACGTTCCCTCCCCTACAGATTAATTACCATCTCCATAGGATCCTGGTTAGAACACGTTCCCTCCCCTACAGATTAATTACCATCTCCATAGGATCCTGGTTAGAACACGTTCCCTCCTTACAGATTAATTACCATCTCCATAGGATCCTGGTTAGAACACGTTCCCTCCCTTACAGATTAATTACCATCTCCATAGGATCCTGGTTAGAACACGTTCCCTCCCTTACAGATTAATTACCATCTCCATAGGATCCTGGTTAGAACACGTTCCCTCCCTTACAGATTAATTACCATCTCCATAGGATCCTGGTTAGAACACGTTCCCTCTTACAGATTAATTACCATCTCCATAGGATCCTGGTTAGAACACGTTCCCTCCCTTACAGATTAATTACCATCTCCTAGGATCCTGGTTAGAACACGTTCCCTCCTTACAGATTAATTACCATCTCCATAGGATCCTGGTTAGAACACGTTCCCTCCCTTACAGATTAATTACCATCTCCATAGGATCCTGGTTAGAACACGTTCCCTCCCTTACAGATTAATTACCATCTCCATAGGATCTGGTTAGAACACGTTCCCTCCTTACAGATTAATTACCATCTCCATAGGATCCTGGTTAGAACACGTTCCCTCCCTTACAGATTAATTACCATCTCCTAGGATCCTGTTAGAAACGTTCCTCCCTTACAGATTAATTACCATCTCCATAGGTCCTGGTAGAACACGTTCCCTCCCTTACAGATTAATTACCATCTCCATAGGTCCTGGTTAGAACACGTTCCCTCCCTTACAGATTAATTACCATTCCTAGGTCCTGGTTAGAACACGTTCCCTCCCTTACAGATAATTACCATCTCCATAGGATCCTGGTTAGACACGTTCTCCTCCCCTTACAGATTTAATTACCATCCATAGGTTCTGGTTAGAACACGTTCCTCCCTTACAGATTAATTACCTCTCCATAGGATCCTGGTTAGAACACGTTCCTCCCTTACAGATTATTACCATCTCATAGGATCCTGGTTAGAACACGTTCCCTCCCTTACAGATTAATTACCTCTCCATAGGTCCTGGTTAGAACACGTTCCCTCCCTTACAGATTAATTACAGTCTCATAGGATCCTGGTTAGAACAACGTTCCTCCCCTTACAGATTAATTACCATCTCCATAGGATCCTGGTTAGAACACTTCCCTCCTTACAGATTAATTACCATCTCATAGGATCCTGGTTAGAACACGTTCCCTCCCTTACAGATTAATTACCATCTCCATAGGTTCCTGGTTAGAACACGTTCCCTCCCTTACAGATTAATTACCATCTCCATAGGTTCCTGGTTAGATCACGTTCCCTCCCTTACAGATTAATTACCATCTCCATAGGTTCCTGGTTAGAACACGTTCCCTCCCTTACAGATTAATTACCATCTCCATAGGTTCCCTTACACTGTGCATTATCCCTTATATAATTACAACACATACCAAATAAACATGGAAAATGATGAAATATCCTCACTTGGCTTTCTGGAGCAGGGAAGCTTAGCCAATCCAATAGCTCACATTTATCTTTTGACCAATCAAGAAGCCCATATGCTAACACGCCTGTCTGAATTGCAGCCAACCAAGTTCTCCATCTGGTACAAATCCTTCTGGCTTTAAAGAGAAGAACAAACAGTTTTTAAAAGAATATTAGACGATTAAAGTCCAAATCATGTCAAATTTACTTACTGGTAAAAAATGACTGTAAATACTGCAGTTACTTTATATACCACCGCCTAGACCCCATATTGTCCCATACTTAATCTTCCTACTGAACTCGTGTATTGATGGCTTAATACCCAACTCCTATTACTACATTGTAACCAACTGTTCAGTTCTGCAGAAGAATTGTTACTGTAACCAACCAATTGGCCACGGTCATCTTTACGGTACCGCTTAAACTGTCCCGTTAAGCTCTGGCCTAGGTGTACCACCTGCTACTTACCTTCTTGCTTGTGCTCTGAATGGTTGTAATGGGAGATCCCTTGTGGTCGCTCAGCACTCTAATAGTCATCCCTGTGCGTGGGCTGCTGACCGCTATAAGACCATCTTTCCCACCGGTCAAAAGGACCTCACCTGAAATTACAGATAGTCAATATAACCAACGCACGGTGCGGTTACACGTATGGGAACCGTACACAGTTACTGACCGGATACAGAAAACGCTACGGAGGTCACTGCACATGGATGAGGATGAGTTTCATTTCCATCTCCGTGTTGGAAACACTGAATATCCGGACGGTACCATCGCTGTATCCGGCTGCAATTCTCTGGCATTCACTGACAGTGCCAGACTTTGTCCGAGGGCTCCAAGCCAGAGACAGGCAACTCTGTGTACATGGAATTGTCACAATTAGCAGTGCTGCCATACAGACAAACAGCAGCGTCCAGGTTCTACAGCATGAAAAATCTGGAACCCAAAGGAATCTTAGAGGGAACGTTCACCTCTCAAATGAAACATTATAAACACGTAAATCACCCCCAAACTACAATAGGTACAATGCTGACAGATACAGTGCGGATCTGTTAAACGGATAAAGAAGGCCCTCCCCCTTCCCTCGGTCTCTCAAAGCATTCCGCTTCCTCTTACAAGCTCGCACATGCTCAGAATAGTATCCAGTCATTGGCTGTGATGTCATCCGTTATGTCCATGACTGACAGCTGATATTATCTGACATTTGAAAGTTGTCATCTGATTGGTTGGGTCAAACTAAGCATCATTTTTAACGATAAGAACTTTTATTACATCTCCCTGTTGTAGTCTAATATGCGACACGTATGGTCTAACCGTGAACACCGGGTGGTCAGTTACATTACCTGGTCAAGGACCTGAAATTGAAGGAGCAGCTCACAGCTGTGAAGCGACCAGACACACACACTCCCGTCCTCCCCGCACGTTGCACAATGGTTCTCACCATGAGATATTGCCAGATCCGTGACCTGGAGGAGTTCAGGTACAATGATTATTCCCCCCGTCCAGTCGGTTCTAATTTTATTGTATATTCCCCTTGCCTACCTTGTTCCGATGGCCGCTGATGAGACGGATGCTGGTATTCTCCACCCAGTTAATGTACCAGAGAGTTCCAGCTGTGGTACCCACAATTCCCATCTCCAGAGCATCGTCAAATGAGGCACTAACAATGGCGCCATCCAGGGTTATTTGGTGTTCCATAAGGACAGAGGCGGAGCTAAATGAAAGCATTAACCCCAATATGGTTTGGATTGATTGGTGACACAGGTCCCATTATAAAGCCATTATTGGAACGGGGAAACAGCAGTGAAATAAGAACAATAAAAGGTAATTGTAACTTATTTACATTCTACGTATTTCTGGCAGTAATAATTTCTCATTCTTTCCTTCCTATTAGATTCCTTTATTGTGAATGAATCAGGTTTTAATCCTCTATTACTCAGGTGGTATTTTCCTTGTCATCGGAGGAGACGATTCATTCTATTTCCCGGTACCTGGTGAACAATGGAAACACCTTAACCAAAAGTTCAGGCGACAGCAACTCCTCTATTACTCAGGTGGTATTTTCCTTGTCATCGGAGGAGACGATACATTCTATTTCCCTGGGTACCTGGTGAACAATGGAAACACCTTAACCAATAAGTTCAGGTGGGGGTTCTGGTAGGTAACAGACTTAGCTATAACAAACAATGCCAGGTAGCAACGGCTAGAGCTAGCCTAGCAAGTCTATGTACAATGGGAATCTTTGTACCACTGGACTTAACACCACTGTATTTTAGGTTAGGAATGGCCCAGAATGACATTTAATACATTCGTTTAATCTGGACTATAAATTAGGATAACGTGTGCTTTAAACAATAATGAACTCCTCAGTGACTTCTAATATCCTTATAATTTACAGTAGGTTATACATTATCCCTTATAATACATGAGTGGTATCCAGGGTTCCCTGTATAACTCAGTCTGTGTCTTTGAACCTTTATATAGACACAGAACTCCTCAGTGACTTCTAATATTCTTGAAATTTACAGTAGGAATTTACAGTAGGGATACATTATCCCCTATAATAAATGAGTGGTACCCATAGTTCCCTGTATAACTCAGTCTGTGTCCTTGTACCTTTATATGGACACAGAACTCCTCAGTGACTTCTAATATCCTTATAATTTACAGTAGGGGATACATTATCCCTTATAATACATGAGTGGTACCCAGAGTTCCCTGTATAATTCAGTCTGTGTCCTTGTACCTTTATAAAGACACAGAACTCCTCAGTGACTTCTAATATCCTTATAATTTACAGTAAAGCCAAAATGCTGTTTTTTCTATCTTTTTTATTCTCCTTTAAGGTCCATACACAAGCCCAATGGATCATCAATGAGTCCTGACCGCAAGGCCTCCTCTATTACTCAGGTGGTATTTTCCTTGTCATCGGAGGAGACGATTCATTCTATTTCCCTGGGTACCTGGTGAACAATGGAAACACCTTAACCAATAAGTTCAGGCGACAGCAACTTCTCTACCTGGGAGTCTCCAGAGTAACATTCCCCGATCCAGGTGGGCAATGGGTAACAGTGAAGGTCTATACAATAGAAGGACTGTGGGAGCAATGTGTCCTTAGGCTAAATTACCATTCCAACCAACAGCAGTGGGTTGTGGGTAAAAGAAGAAACCAGCCAATATTTCATCCCCATAGAGCGATACACTGACATGGCGGTCGGTCAGGCGGAATTACTGGATGGGGTGGACTTAGCTTAAAGGGAATCTCCAGCGGTTAAAATCATTTTTTGCCATTCAGTTTTATTGAAGAACCGGAGGTGAAGGAGCCGTGTCCTACCTCCCGTTCTTCAATAAAACATTCAGGAGCTGAGAATGAAGGTGAGGAACTTACCCAACCTCTCCATCCTCCACCGTGTCCTCTGACAGGTCCTGCCGGACTCTGTGTTCCATGCGTATAGAGTACTAAGTGCGTTTGGACCTGACAGAGGTTTGTTCGGACATATGGGACGATAGTTTGATCAGAACAAATAAACAGGCACGACTATCGGCTAAAACGACCGTTCGTTGCGGGTGTCGTGATCCGGGGTCAGAGGTCGGCTCTGCCAAATCGTACGTGTGTACGAACTTTAAGGTTGCCACCATCCAGGCCTTGGGGGTGGGGCATGTATAGGTGCTATGTCAGTAGCCACTAATACAACGAGACGTTACCTGGCAGCTGAGCCCTTTTCCCTTAGTTCCTGCACAGCAGCCACGGACCACAGTCGTATCCTGCGCATGTTACTGCCGGTCAGTAACCTGTTCCCTCTGCACAGTAAAACCCCTTCAATAAGGGAAAGGATTTTGACCAAATTATCAGTATAAATGTAATAAAAAGAATTGGACAATGCAGAACCAAGTAATCATTTGCCAACCCCCAGTTACTGCTTTTAGCACCTAATCTTCTTCCAACTTGACCAAACATTATCCCTTATAATACATGAGTGGTACCCAGAGTTCCCTGTATATCTCAGTCTGTGTCCTTGTACCTTTATATAGACACAGAACTCCTCAGTGACTTCTAATATCCTTATAATTTACAGTAGGGGATACATTATCCCTTATAATACATGAGTGGTACCCAGTGACTGAACGGCCGACCAATCGCCATCATTACACATCATGTGTCACGGGTGTAAGAACTATTAGAACTATCAGACACATACTTGTTAAGGTTTAATTAGACGGCCCCACCCAATCCCCAATTATACATGTGCATGTAGCATGTTACGTGTGATGTAATAATACACACAGGATATATACAAGCACGCACTGAAGTTACTGGAAGACAGTAAGCGCAGGTGGGGAAGTTGATTTGAGGCCGGCCAAGGCAAGCAGCATCCAGCAGTGTATTGTGGGTACCCAGGGGGTGTTTGGGAGGTGGTAGGCGCCAGTAAGAAATCTTGCACAGGGGGCTGTTTATCCTAAGGCCGGCCCTGTGTAAGAAATCTTGCACAGGGGGCTGTTTATCCTAAGGCCGGCCCTGTGTCCGTCACTTCTTCAGTCCCAGTTCCAGCT
>JAACNH010001888.1:0-53161 GCA_019447015.1 Hymenochirus boettgeri
TAAAGCCTTAGTGGATCTGGGCCCGTTTGATATTTATATTAATTTGCTGGAGGGTAATTTGTTTGTTCCCCTGTTTGTTTTTAAATATAAGATGCCCTCATGCCCAGGTACATACAAGTTTGCCCACACTGACTGGTACTACTAACTGTGGCAGAGATGGGATATCAAGCAGGCAGAGGAAGATCTGGGCGAGAGACACACAGCTATTGCAGCTATTGCGCACGCTTACACCTCTTCCACCCTCCAGCAGCGCCTGTATTCTCTCCACCTACATGAGTGAAAGGCGCCATTCATTTCGGTTTTAACAACCGTTTTCTAAACCTGAAATAAATGCTGCCTTTCATGTGTACCAAATGCGTGCCGTGAACAAACTTTAGTTTGCTTCATGGACGGTGTGTCCCTGCCACTAGGTCCCTCACCCCTGGGTTTACCTTGATTGCTGTTAAACTTTATTTGCGGTTGCTGGTCTAGTCCACCCACCAATTGTGTAAGGGGCCTGACCAGTGGAAAGATGCACTCGGTAAGAATCTCATCTTTCCATTGGCCAGGTCCAACATGGAGGGCGGGGATCAAATCTGTGAAATTCTAAGGCTGTTACACACAAGGAGTTTTTTTGGCCAAACCGATATTTTTGGATATTGGTCGATAAGGTGGAAAAATCGCCGGTGTTTTCTGCTATAGATCGCACAATTGGTCACTGTGAACTGTCCGCTGCGGTGATTTTTGCTGGGACCGACAGTGATTTGTCCTGGTCTATCATTCGTTTGTGGCGAATGGTCGGAGATGAAAATAATCCAATCCTACTGGTATCCTGTCCTTGTGTTCTTTTAATGGAGGAGGGGGGGCTGGGACATTGGAGAATTTCGTTGCCCTTTAAATAAAACCATTTGCTACCTCAGGATTATTTCTTGTTTTATAAATTCTGGATGTTTAAAAATATGAACGTCTGTTATTCAGCTCCCCCATGGGCCAAAGAACTCCAGAGCTGCCCCCCTCCTGTTCTTTTACAAAGGTCCTACCTGTGACTCCTTCTGCTTTGCCACAACCACACACCATTGACATGAAAAGTATTGACATTGCCATGACAAGAAGGAACATTGTACAGACCTGGAGTGGATGCAGAACAAGGCAGCTACTGGTTTTTCTATATATGTTTAGTTTCCACAGCAAAAAGTATGAGGAAAGTACTACTGGCAACCAATTCCCATTGTCCTCATTGGTGAAACCAGCACAATCTAATGTAGAGTGGATGAAATAGCAAACCATTAGACTCTTGCAGGGAGATGCAATATCCCGCGCTAACCAGAAAATAAGCGCTAAAATCACGCTAACCCATGTACTAACGTGTTAACCAAGGTTTTGCACTGCCTGCACCAAGTCGCAATTTTTTCTTTGCGCAGCGCATTTTTTCTTTGCGCAGCTCAATTTTTTTCTTTTGCGCTAGTTTTTTGCGCGACAATTAACGCCTCTTCAATGGTGTCTTTAAAATCCGGCAAAAGGTCGCAACTTACCGCTAGCGTTTTCGCAATTGTATTAACGATCGCAAAGTGGTTATGCATTGCGGAACGAGTGCGCGTACGTTGCGATAGCGAAATATATTGCATCTACCCCTTGGTTTAGGTAATTGCTCATTGGCTGGTAGGATATTAATACTCTCCAGTGTAATAAATACCCATTTTGGTAATTTCCCAGTATGATGCTATCAAACCCGTACTGACCGACCTTTCTCTCTATCATGCCATAAACTCATTAGTATCGGAATGAATGGTGAATCCCAGGGAGAATCCTTGTACAGCACAGGCTGGAATAGTACGTCATTGAAATGGATCTCCATACACGAAGTTAGAAAAACAAAACCTGTGTGAGTGTGTGGGTATCGAGGGGCCTTGTTCATAGCAGCACAGTTAATAGGAACAATAATTGGTTTCCTTTCAAGCTTAAACCTTTCTTAAAAGGGCAATTATTCCACCCCTTCTCCCCTAATTCTACCCTTGTGGTTTATGCCCCTTACCATTGGGTATGCTTAAGATCCCCCATACCATTCTGTCAAGTTCGGCTCATTGTTCTACCTGGCACTGCCCCCTGTTACCCACACAGGCTTATAGAAGACGGCTCCTTGCAGACTAAGAGAGACTGACATCACCAGCCAGATTGTGACAAAATGTTATGGAGAATCTAGAGCAAGACATGGTTACTACCTACTGGCTTATGCCCTCACCCTGAGTACTATTAGGGGAAGGGGTGTTATTAGGGGGTTGAAAGGGTACAGTTATTTATAAAACAAGATGGTGCAGATCATGGAGGATACTAAAGTGAACTTCGCAGAGCTCCATGTAACACATCATCAGTTTATATATTGAAAGGCAAATTGTTTTCCTACTAATTTGCATATCATTACATCATCAGAAAGCAGTTGCCATGGTAACCACAATTTCCCCCCCCATCAACTTGTTACTGTGGATCATTGCGTTGGTTGTTGTGCTGCAGAACGTCCACGTTGGCTGCTCTCTCCTTTACAACCGATAAACGTTTTTTCTGAGGATTTTTTTCAGAAGTTTTAGTTAAGTTGAATCCCTGTCATCGAGTTTATTCTCTGCCAGGCGATTCCTTAACTTTTTATTTTTTCATCTGAAAAGCGGATTTCATCCTAGTAAGTTGATACTATCGATGTAGATAAGATTTGATTGTTTGTTTCTATATTGTTGAGGTCACTATTTTCATAAAATTTTATAATGACTAAATCGACCAGGTCATAGATGGATTTCATCCTAGTAAGTTGAGAACTATGAAAAGGCAATGCAGTAAGAGTTTATGGTTTATCTGTATGTGTGTGACCCAGTGGATCCTTCTGTTAGTGCATACCTTACAATACTTCTATCTAGGTGCAGTTCTCTTCCAACCACGCCCATCCTTGGACATTGTTAATTGCTAATTTGTATTACATCTTTAACAGGAAACCATTTGCCATGGTAACCACATTTTTTTCCCTGTTAACTTGTTACTGTGGATCATTGCGTTGGTTGTTGTGCTGCAGAACAGTCCACGTTGGCTGCTCTCTCCTTTCAAACCGATAAACGATTTTTCTGAGGATTTTTTTCAGTTTTTAGTTAAGTTGAATCCCTGTCATCGAGTTAATTCTCTGCCAGGCGATTCCTTAACTTTTTTTCCAACTGAAAAGCGGATTTCATCCTAGTAAGTTGATAACTATCGATGTAGATAAGTTGTGATTGTTTGTTTCTATATTGTTGAGGTCACTATTTCCATAAAATGTTATAATGACTAAATCGACCAGGTCAATAGATGGATCCATAGTTATCTCAATGGTTTAGTTCTTGTAACGAATCGTGGGTTTGTGATTTAAAACCTTATTTTCTGGCAGATACAGTATGGAAACTGGCAGTTGCAGTGATGGATTTCCATAAGGATTTCCATATTAAATAACATGTCCGCCCCTCTAACTGTAATTTGTCTCACACAATCCTGTTATTTAGTATCGATGTCAATGTGTTTTTACATAATAAACCTTCTTTCTGTCCCACAGGAGTTTCCACCATGAGTGAGAGACTGAAAGAACGGGTTGGCCGTTTCTTTGGAAGAAGCAGAGTAAGTTAGGCTGCTGCAGAACTTGTTATAATTCACTGTCAACCCTGATTTAGCTCTGCCGATGGTCCGGGCTATTAATCTGTACAACCAACCAGAAATTATCTAACTGCAGTAACCCAGTAAAAAGCTAATATTTGATTGGTTGCAATATAATAGCACAGGTAAAACTTCTGCACCTCCTATTGCATCACCCCTATTAGTCTGGTTATAGTCTGTGAAGTGCCAACAAACACCCTGTTGTACTAGTAGAGATGCCGAAACTGCATAGTTTGTTCCGTTTTCGGATACCTGGATCTTTGGAAAACCAGGTATTTTCAAAACAGAACGAATTTTTAAGATTTTCGAATATACGGAGCAATTTCCGATAATTTTCAAAATATCTTTGTACATTCAAAATCCTTGAAATACGATCGGAGACCACTTTCGAGTTTCCGATTGTAATCCGGAGGATCGTCTGGATTCTGTTGGATCTTTCGTATTTTGGAACCGAGGGTTCCATATTGGATCTGCATCCCATCTCTATGTACTAGTAACAATAGTACAGCCAGGGTTGCCATATAATATCCTTTGTAACTTGGGATAGGGGCAGGGACAAGGCGAGCAGAGGGCGGTTGGGGGTGGAGAGTGGGCATGTCACAGGTGGAGGGTGGGGTTTGGGTCAGAAAGTGGGCGTTCCAAGGCGGGGTCTTCCAGGGGTTTTTAAGAGGCGTGATCTTAGCCCTGACTGCAGTACTTTGTCCCTTCAGTTGGGGCAGTACCATCCAAATGGAGAGCTGTAAACCCTGGGTACAGTCCACCCTGCCCCCAGGTAGTGAACAGCTTTAACTTATATGTAAGTATCTGATCATTTCTACAATGTGTAAGAAGGTAGAATGAGTAAAAGGCTCCTAGAACTGGTGTAAGACCCTCAGATTGCTTATTCTAGGCTTTTTAAGGACACGCTAATACGGTTGTTTTCCTCACAATATTGTGCTGGTTTCCTATTTAGAATTCCAATGACAGCAAAGAGACCATGAATATCTCCGGAGACGTTGAGATTACTGTAGTGGGACAGATCTCTACAGAAAACAAGGTCTCCACATGGAAGAGATTTAGGCGGAGATGCAAAAATTCTTCCAGTGTTGCAAAAAGTCTCCCGAACCAGAGAATGATAAAGAAAAGGAAGTGAAGGAAAGACCAGGTATGACATTCAAGAATTTTATTGTTTTTTATTTGGGTTCATTTAAGGCAAACTAAAGGTAAAATATATTAAATAGGCCTATAGACAATCGTCTAATCTATCTAAGATCTGCCTAGTGTAGCTTTAGACACATTCAAGCATTTGATAGGAAATAGAGAATCTGCTATCATTACTGAAATGAGCAGCATTGTGGTGCAATTTAATTAGATTACTGTAACCTGTTAGTATCCCCTTTTTAAGGTTTGTACACACGTGCATTGTGGTGTCGACCCGCGATGCATGATGTGTATGAACTCCGGCTGATAATCGTGTCATGTATGGGCCCTCTATCAGATGAAAGTCTGTTCAGTCGAGGATTGTTGCCGACCAACTGGGCGGGTCTCAGGAGCGTGCCTTCCTATTGGCCTCGTCGCTGACGGGAGGAGGGGGTGGAGCCTACCAGAGCAGCGTGTGCTCTAATACTCTGGTGTAAGTTCCCAGGGGTGAGGAACACCGGTTCAGGTCCTCACTCTGGGTAAAAGCTAATGAACACAGAAGAGGAGCGGAGGGAAGGTGAGTATAATTGTCCTTTAACATGTACATTTTAACACTTCATGTAAAGTGAATAGGGAGGTGCAGTGGAATATATTCTATAAAAATCTCTTAGCTACATAGCCAAGAGGTTTTTATAAGAATATATTCCACTGCACCTCCCTCCCCATTCAAGGTCCTTAGCCTTATGTATTATATATTTATCTGTACATAGAACCCAAGAGGCTGAAACCATTCCTGCGGAGGAATTAGAACTCAAAGAGGCTGATACCGTGTCTGCAGAGGATAGAACCGAAGAGCTGATACCATGCCTGCAGAATTGAACCAAAGAGGCTGATACCATGCCTGATGATATTGAACCTAAAGAGGCTGATACCATGCCTGATGATATTGAACCTAAAGAGGCTGATACATGCGATGATATGAACCTAAGAGCTGATATAATCCTGAGAGCATTGAACCTGATGAGGTTAAAAAAATGGACTGCTCGGAACATGTGGAGCTTGTCTCTGCAGGAAGCGAAGCAGAAGTTCAGGAAGGGGAGGCCCTTCCAGGTACGTATAGGGGATCATGATGTATGTGGTACATTTATCATTATTCTGTGTAACCAAACTATACAACATCACACAACTTGTACATCATAAATAGATAAACGCACCACACACCAGTCTTGAAAAACAATCGTTTATTAATCGATATTTCAGTGTCTGTATGCACCTAAAGTTCTGAAGACACAATTGACTTGAGGTTTTATACAACCACTGAAATGTCGATTAATAAACAATTACTGGTGTGTGGTAGATTTATCTATTTCTATATACCACATAACAATAACTACCACGCACACAGCCCAGCATGAAGATATTCATAGGGCGTGCAGTCCTAATCTCGTATCCTACCACTGTAAATCACACATCCTGCAGGGCTCCCAGTGAAGTTCCTCGGGCAGGGAGGTAGATTAGTAATTCCTACCTCCCAATATCATTTCTGTAAGGAGCACCATGAAAAAAAAAACGGCTTCTGCAAGACTTCCTCCTGACTTCAGTACTATCTTTAATTCAGAAAGCCCAAGACACTAACCTGGCAGATGAAAATTGTATGTGCTGGTGCTCCACAACAAAAGATATTGGGAGGTAGGAATAATCAATCCGACCTCCCTGCCACGAAACGTTTCACTTTAAAAATGTTTTTACAGAGTCGTTGTCATTTAATGTAAATTATGGTCATAACTAATACCTCGGATACTAATTCTTACTATTTTATATAATCTGCCACCAGAACCTACTGAAGCTTCTCCTGTAGATGCTGCAGACCCAGTCAATGAAAAAGAAGATTAAAAAGAAGTGCAGCCTTCTGTACATATTTTTTAACAATGATATGTCTATGGTAAGGACATCACCACTGTATATCACTTTCACAAGAAACATCCCAGCTTTACAACCAGATAAACCATCTAATCCTTAATTCACTTTCTTTCCATATTTAGCCTGCCATACCACTAAAATTTTAGTTTTGGGGGTGGACATTCCCTTTAAGTCTTTTGTGCACATTGATAGATGAATGCAGCTCAATGCCACCAATATTAATTTGCCGCAATGTTAGCCCTTTAAACATCATTGCATATGCATGATGTTTAAAGGGCTAACATTGCGGCAAATTAATATGGTGGCATTGAGCTGCATTCATCTATCAATGTGTTACTATGTATGTGGTTAATCTTTTGAAATGTTCCTGTGAATTTCTGCACTTTAAGTGTTTTTCTTCTCCATGGGTTTTTTGCAAGCATTAATTTTATGTGTGGTTTGGGGGGACATTGATTGGGGTCAATAGTTAATTGGGGTGATTGCAGTACTTTTAAATATAGGGATTATTGTTGTGCAACATAGTCAAAGTCATAAGGTTCGTACACACGTACGATTTGGGCCCAAGCTACGACCCCAGACCATGATGCATTTGTGCGATTAACAGCTGTTTCGGACGAGAATCGCACGTGTGCGTTCGGTCGGGTCTTTCGACAATCTGCCTGGCGGATGGCATGTGCAAATCTCGGCCAAAACAGCCATTCGCCGCACGATTCTGTTGCGGTCATGGGTCGTGGCTCGATGCACAGATTGTTCGTGTGTACGAACCCATAGGGATATTGCAAAATGTTAAATTTTGGGGCAAATTATGTTCGGCGATTGACCTTAAAAATGATTGAATGTGAGAAGATGTTGTACACCCATTAATTTTCTATGTCGATCTACCCCCTAGACCCAGTTTCAAATTATAGGAATGGACTTACCGACCCGGTCCTTGCTGATCTGCCATGCTACTTCCCCTCTGCTCTGATACTTCCTGGTCGCAGCTGTCAGTCAAGACGCAGCATGATGTTCTGCCCAATTACCTGACAGCCACCACTCACTGCTGCTGTTCTTGCTTGAAACAAGTTTGCAACACCAACAGGGGGCAGTACCCAGGCCGTGAGGGACCAGGTCAGGTAAGTCCATTCAGGGGCATCTTTGGAAGTTTCTATAATGCGAAACTGGGGTTTGGGGGGTAGCTTTTCTTAAGGCTGGACATGCCCTTTAAAGGGGAAGTTAACATGATACACTTTAAAGTATATCAAATGAACTTCCCTTTAACAGCAGGGTACAACATTTTCTCACCTTAAAATCTCACCTAAAAAATACTGACCAAAATGAATTATTGACACACAATGTCCCTCAGAAAACATAATCAGATGCTGCACTCACATAAAATCTTTGCTTGCAAAAATGACACATGGAAAAGAAAATCACTATTAGAAGTGCAAGAAGTTCACAGAAACATTTTAACATATGAACTACACATATAGTCCCACATTGATAGATAATCAATGCGCCAAACATTAATTTGCTTACTGCATTATATACACGTGTTTGTGTTTCGGTCCACGTTTTCATTTATGTGTAGGTACGACTAGTCCTGGCTGAGATTCCGTCCCGCAAGTCCCGCAAGAAAGAAAAAGATAAACTAGAAAGGAAAAGTAGTTTAGTATAACTTTGAATTTGGCTTGAAATGATGCATTTTGAAGAGAATGGTGTATGTGCTGCAGGTTTTAAAACTCAATAATCTTGCTATGGCAATGAAAGAGGACACAAGTTTAACTTAGTTATCATTAAAGTATGGCTGCCACGGGAATGGAAGGGTAGGTCAGTAGGTATGTGTACCTGTGTCAGGTTGGGGGTTTAAAAAACAAACTTTTTAATGATTGGTCAAAATTTGTTTTGACTATGCCTGCTGCAGAAATGGACAGTAGGTTAGATTGTGTCTGTGTGGGTGTGTGTCTTTTTTGCGTTTTTGACCATATATTTTATTGATGGAATAAGTTTTTTTGATATTGGTGAAAATTGTTTTTTTGACTTTAGTTACCCTTTAAGCAAGCCTGCCACAGAAATGGAAGGGTAGGTCAGAAGGGTGTGTACCTGTGCCAGGGGGGGTTAAAAAACGAACAGCTTCTTTACCTCCGTTCTTCAATAAAAAATGAATTCCCAGAATTTGTTTATACGAGTGGAGATAAACCTTTAAACCTGGAAATATCCACATTTGAGGGGAAAAAAAGTCTCTAAATTTGCCGATAACACCATAACACTTCTGCGAATTCCTTAGCTAGGTAATAGCACACTTCTCCTATATGCCCTGCATGTCTGTAACGAATTTCATGTCTCTAGCTCAAAATCTACATTTGATTCCTTTTAAGGGTTCCCAGATAAGTACTAGCTCAGAAATAGTACACATAATAAATATTAATTGTCTGCTCAAAAACAGCAAATATATTACCATCTGTCAAGGGGCTTAACAAAAATATCTGTTTTCCTCCATACTAATAATTATCCCTTTCTAACATATAATATCACCACTGGTGTATTATTTTTGGCTCGTTCTGAATTTATTTTGCATAGGGCAGATTAGTCTGTAGGAATTCTGGGAAATTAATCTTACAAGGCAGACCATTTCCCAAAACTGATGACAGTGTCCTGCAAAACCTCTTGTGAGGCCTAACGTATTCCACAAAACTAGAGTCCCTGAGAATGTGCACTGAATTTCCAAGAGATTCTACAGTCCCAAACCCAAGGTCTTCATGGAAATGCCTGGATTTGTCCCTTAATGGTCTGTTGCCTGTTGGAACATTCTGAAATTTCTATGTTAAGGAGGTTCAAGTGTGTTTGGATCATCACCCCCATCACTCACTTTATCTGAGGAAACAGGTCTGATTGGGTTGGTTTCTCTGGTGGGGAGTCTGTTACTCTCATGTCTACATTGTGAATCCAGTCTTGAAATGTAATAATTGAGGTGTTGGGGCCTGGGGGTCGCTAACAGATTGGCTCAGAGATAAGATGGAGATGGAAGTCAATTTCTCCCTATAACTACTCCTAAACCATTTGTCAGATCTGTACAGGTTGCCAACAAAGCAGTAACACCAGGGATTTGTGTAGAATTAGTAAGACCAAGCCACTGGGCAAAAAGGTCTCACCTGGAGGATCCACTCATGTTGTGGATAATCCTGGGACCTCCCCAGAGGTAACATATGTCACGAACGCCATTTCGCTGGTCAATACTGCCACCACGGCGCACTTCTTCTGGCCGGGCAGAAAGCGCAATTAGTCTCTCCCTGACTATGCACACCCCTGTCCTGGCAGCTAAATGGTTAACACTACACCATTCACTCCAGCAACTAACTGGTTAATTAGCATCAGTCCTTCACAAGCAGTCACAGAGTAATTAGCATTTACACTAGCCAAGCATTCCATCTAAACACATACAAACTTCGGAGGCTAACTAAGTACTTTTAGAGCATCAAAGACAAAACTATATAAATCACATACAAAGGTACTACAGTTACCGTATATACTCGAGTATAAGCCGAGGTTTTTAGGTTTTAAAATTAGCCTGAAAACCAACCTCGGCTTATACTCGGGTCAAACACGATCTGCAGGGAAGAAGAGACAAGACACATAGAAATGATCTACTGGTGTGTCTCCAGTATAATGCTGATGGTACTCACATTGTTAAACAAATCCTGTGAAGACAGAAAAGTGAAGTCAGGAGAGCCGGTAGGAGCCAGTAGAAGGCACGTATGGTGTGTTTGCTCGCATGCGCACGTTGTTAAGCACCTTAACACGGCGCAATGAAGGAGCGGGGAAGGAGTTCTGTCTCTCCTGTGGCTGGTGAGCGCTACAAGTATTTTTATGCTACTCTTTAGAATACCACAATTCACAGATTTCTTAAACCTACCGGGCAAAACAAAATAATGGGAGACTTTTAAAGGCTAGGGGATCAGTGGTTCGTAGCCTAAATACAGGTTTTAAAAAAGAGCTGACCTTTCTAAAATGAAACACACCTATGTATGCCAGAAGAAAGAAATTCTTTTGGGGTTCTCTTTGGTGTGCTTGCCTTCTAAGGAAAGCCTGGTCTTCTGTGCTACACATGATAGTTCTAATGCATAAAGATGTCTAACAATGCTTTGCTGACATATAATCATTCACTTGTTCAACTGCACAGGCACTGTTTTGTATTTGACTTTTCAACTTGGCTGATGGGTCAAATGTAAAAGTCCACTGTGTGACATTTACCGTAATTACAGGGGTGCAGTAGTGGTGATAATTTCTACTCGAGTCAATCAGTTTTACTCATCTTTCAGGTAAAATAGGTGCCTCGACTTTACTCGGGTCGACATATTTGAGTATATGCAGTATATAAAATAAAGAGGATAAAAATATTTAGAGACCTACTCACTAGAAGAAGTCCTGGGTCCCGGGGTGAGAAGGAAAATGATCCAACACATTTACCATGTCCCCTCAGTATGAACAAAGTAATAGGGTCACAAGGATTTTGAGGCCCATTGATGAACCATCCCCCTACTTAGCTGTGCATTCGGAGGGAGCATTTAGGAATGTCAAGATTTACTATGTCACAATCCTTCATATTAAGGGTTGATGGGCATGCAGATACAAATGACCATCATATCAAACACAGCCAAATTGACTAGGAGTTTCCTGCTCCCAGAAACCCCGGATAAGCTAACCTTTTCCTTTGGGGATCCCAAGGTTCTTAGAGCCATAACATTGCCCACTAGTCCAACCAGAAAGGAGACACAGGTCATCACCACCAGGGCAATGGTGCCAGGTTCATGGGCAGAGGACAGGACACTGCTGGAGAATCCAAAGACTCCCAAAAGCTGCCGTTACCACTGGACATATCCAAACAGAGAGGCATTCCATTGAAGCAGGTTTTCCATCATATCCATTACTAGAACAGAGCGGAAGGCAGTCAGGTGCTGGAGGACTGTCTGGGAATGCAATGGCCAGCAAATTCATACCAAATATTGTGCAACCCTCAGCCAATCCCCATATCACACTGGGACCTTCTTCCCCTGGCCAGTGAAAGATAAAACCACAAGCCAAGTGTGATGAACAGGAGTGCAATGTAAAACCCCATAGACAATGTCTGAAATTGCACTCCTAATTTTCAATTATTTTGCCTTATTGCATGGTCCAGCAGTATGGCAGTCCCACATTGTTTCCCTGTCTGGGTAATCACAGGGTTAAATTCATGTTCAGTTGTAAGCTCTGCTTTCTTTCCCGTAGCCATTCCCATTTGGTGTTAACTAGCTGACTAGCAAGAGGTCTCTGTCAAAGGGCAAGGTGTGAAGTCCCTGTAATATACATAACCTGGGACAGGCGTAGTAGCACCAGCTCAGCAGGGAATCTTCTAGTTGAGATTTGAGCAGAAACCAACTGGGATCAAAGGTAATTTATTCCTTAATAATTCAGGATGTAAAATATTTCAGTTTTCATAAATACCCTCAGTTTATCCAGGAATTAATTCTGCATTATAGATACCGTCATAATATGATAGCCCGAACCAAACTTGGGATATTATCCTTTTAGGCTTCGATCCCCAAGATATGTCATTTTGGTCTCATTCTTTTGGGTAAAATTAGTTACGGAAATCATGCTATTATTTTGAATGTGACATGTATGGTTCACAGATTATGGACTAGGGGGAATTGGAGATTTAAAACTCCCTCCAAAATAGGAACAAACTTCGGGGGCAGAACCAAGTCCACCCTCTCTAGAGACCAGACCGCCCATTTTTGGCAAAGAATAAATTTGGAGCCGGGTCTCAGCTCAGGAGTTCGTCATAAGATCTTCAAAACATCTAGCCAACAGGACGGACATATTGGCTTACGCAGGAAATATTATTTGGACTTTTCCCATATCTGGATTAAAAGTTCTGGACTCAGCTCATGGATATTTCAGATGAACTACTATTATTTTTTACCCCTCACCTGTGTGTTACCGTTTTTTGTTCAGTGAATTACTTTAGTTTTTCTTATATTTTTTATGCACTATTTTTGTCAATTTTAATAAAATATAAAATCATTTATAGGCTATTGTCCTATTCTGAGTATATCCCAAAACGAACCTGTGTCTTCGAAGTACCTACGATAGAGAAGTATTGTTAGGTATATAGATATACTGTATAACTGTTATAGAATATTAGGGGTGAATAACCAATTTATTTACAGGTTGTTAGAAGCAGGGGTGCGGATAACCCATAGATATATGTAACAGGTCATTCCGCTGTTTTTCTGGAATGTAGTGCAGCGAATATATTGATATTAATTAATATTAATATGTAGTATATCGTTTTTACTAACCCCACTGGGTCGATCTGTTCCATCCGCCTGTCGGTTGTTGGAGTGTGTTACCGGTAGCTGATAGTTGGATGGGGGCGGCCGGAGGGAGGTCAGCACCAAGAAACCTCCAGCCTCTATCCCACCTGGTTCTGTTATTTCTAGCAGTTCTGTGTCCTTATCTGGAGTATAAGTTTCCTGCTCAGCTCAGTCTACTCACAGTTATGTCTATCCAGTCACATAAACAATACTCACAGTTTATCTCCCTTACCCAAGTCTATGAGCTCCCAGTGTCTGTTTATGCACAGTCTCAACCAGTGGCGTATCTATGTTAAAAGATCCGGGCACGTGCCCGGATCTTTTGCTAAGTGCCCGAATCTCCTGCTAGCGTTTGATAGCGCGGGTGGAGTGCCCCTGCCAGTGGAGGGTGTGGGGCAGACAGAGGGAAGAGAGAACAGACTGAATCCTCCCCTCTGGACCTCCCCAACAAATAATTCATGATTTACAATCCCTCCTGGCTGGGTCCCTCTGTGCAATTACATTGTGGGCGGGTCATATCAAAGGAGCTTATGTAGAGTAGAGAGCAGCATAGGAAGGAGAGGGACTGAGGAAGTTCAAACTCCTTCTGTTAACAGCAGGCAATGGCATGCCTTGGGAATCAACTTGGTTTTCTATCCCTGACCTGACTGCACAGCAGGTAACAATGCTGTACCAAAAATCACCTTAGATAGATAGATGATAGAGAAATAGAGAGATATAGATAAATTAGATAGATAGAGTTAGAAAGATAGATAGATGATAGATAGATAGATAGATAGATAGATAGATAGATAGATAGATAGATAGATAGATGATAGATAGATAGATGATAGATAGATAGATAGATAGTAGATAGAGTTAGAAGATAGGAGATGATAGATAGAAGATAGATAGATAGAAGATAGATAGATAGATAGAGTTAGATTGATAGATAGATTAGATAGATGAAGATGATAGATGAGTTAGAAGATAGGTAGATTAGAAGATGATAGATAGATAGATAGATAGATAGATAGATAGATAGATAGAGGTTAGATTAGTTAGATAGTGATAGATAGTAGATAGATAGATAGAGTTGATAGATAGATAGATAGATAGTAGATAGATAGATCGATAGATAGATAGATAGAGTTAGATTAGATAGAAGATAGATAGAGTTAGATAGATAGATTAAATAGATAGATTAGGTAGATATAGATAGAGTTAGATTGATTGTGTGTCATAATACACAATGTCTCCAACCATCATCAACGAGGCCAGTGAGTGCCCTACATTATGTTTAAGTTCAGAGACACTGTGTGAGCAGGTTGGCTGGCAATCCCATGTGTACGGACCTCTCACTCTTATCTTCTTCTCTTGATATCCTCTATAATTTCTTTCTCCCTCTGTGTATCATTATTTTCCTTGGTAGCTTTCTCTCTCTGCTGGATCTTTCTTTCTCTCTATCTCTGTATCTTTCTCTCTGTATCCCACTGTCTATATATTTCTTTCTCTCTGTATCATATTCTCTCTCTGTAGATTTCTTCTGTGTATCTCTCTATATATATTTTCTTTCTCTCTTTGTATCTCTCTCTCTCTGTAGCTTTCTCTCTGTGTATCTCTCTCTGTGTAGCTTTCTCTCTGTGTATCTCTCTCTCTGTAGCTTTCTCTCTGTGTATCTCTCCCTCTGTAGCTCTCTGTGTATCTCTCTCTGTATCTTTATCTCTCTGTAGCTTTCTCTCTGTGATCTCTCTCTCTGTGTTTCTCTCTGTGTATATCTCTCTGTAGCTTATCTCTGTATCTCTCTGTGTAGCTTCTCTCTGTGTATCTCTCTCTCTGTGTGCTTTTCTCTGTGTATCTCTCTTCCTGTAGCTTTCTCTTTGTGTATCTCTCTCTGGTAGCTTCTCTCTGTGTATCTCTCTCTCTCTCTCTCTGTTGCTTTTCTCTGTGTATCTCTTCTGTGTTAGCTTCTCTTGTGATCTCTCTCTCTCTTCTCAGCTTTCTCTGTGTATTCTCTCTCTCTAGCTTTCTCTCGGTATCTCTCTGTGTAGCTTTATCTCGTGTATCTCTCTCTCTCTCTGAGCTTTTCTTGTGCATTCTCTGATTCTCTCCTGTAGCTTCTCTCTTGTGTATCTCTCTCTCTGTAGCTTTCTCCTGTGTGTCTCTCTTCTCTTCTCTCTGTGTAGCTTTCTCTGTGTTTTTCTGTAGCTTTCTCTCTGTGTATATGTGTAGCTTCTCTCTGTGTATTCTCTCTCTTAGCTTTTCTCTGTGTACTCTCTCTGTGAGCTTTTCTTGTGTATCTCTCTCTTCTTGTGCTTCTCTCGTGTCTCTCTCTCTCTGTGTAGCTTCTCTCTGTGTATTCTCGATCTCTCTGTAGCTTTCTCTCTGTGATCTCTTATCTCTCTCTGTAGCTTTCTCTGTGTGTATCTCTCTCTTTGTAGCTTTCTCTCTATGTATCTCTCTCTCTCTCTCTCTAGCTTTCTCTGTGTATTTCTCTCTCTCTAGCTTTCTCTCTGTGTATCTCTCTGTGTAGCTTATCTCTGTGTATCTCTCTCCTCTCTGTAGCTTTCTCTCTGTGCATCTCTGTTCTCCTGTAGCTATCTCTCTGTGTATCTCTCTCTCTGTAGCTTTCTCCTGTGTCTCTCTCTCTCTCTGTGATTTTCTCTGTAGCTTCTCTTGTGTATGTGTAGCTTTCTCTGTGTATCTCTCTCTCTAATAGCTTCTCTCTGTGTATTCTCTTCTGTTAGCTTTCTCTTGTGTATCTCTCTCTCTAGCTTTCTGTCTCTCGCTTCTCTCTCTGTGTAGTTTCTCTCTGTGTATCTTATCTCTCTCTAGCTTTCCTTGTGTATCTCTCTTCTCTCTGTAGCTTTCTCTTGTGTATCTCCTCTCTTTGTAGCTTTCTCTCTATGTATCTCTCTCTTGTAGCTTTTCTCTGTGTATCCTCTCTTCTGTAGCTTTCTCTCTGTGTATCTCTCTCTCTGTAGCTTTCTCTTTTGATCTCTCTGTAGCTTTCTCTCTGTGATCTCTCCTTCTTCTGTAGCTTTCTCTCTGTGTATCTCTCTCTCTCTGTGTAGTTTCTCTTGTGTATCTTATTCTCTCCCTGTAGCTTTCTCTCTGTGTATCTCTCTCTCTTTAGCTTTCTCTCGTCTCGTTCTGTCTCTCTCTCTCTGTTGTAGCTTCTCTGGATCTTCTCTGTAGCTTTCTTTCTGTGTATCTCTGTGTAGCTTTCTCTCTGTGCATCTCTCTCTCTGTGTAGCTTTCTCTCTGTGTATCTCTCTTATTTCGCTTTCTTCTCTGTTGTTTATCTCTTCTCTCTGTAGCTTTCTTCTGGTATCTCTCTCTCTCTATCTGTAGCTTCTCTGTGTATCTCTCATCTCTCTCTGTAGCTTTCTCTTGTGTATCTCTCTCTTTGTAGCTTTCTCTGTGTATTCTCTTGTAACTTTCTCTCTGTGTATCTTCTCTCTTGTAGCTTTCTCTCTGTGTATCTCGCTCTCGTAGCTTCTCTCTGTGTATCTCTCTCTCTCTGTAGCTTTCTCTCTGTGTATCTCTCTCTTCTGTAGCTTTCTCTCTGTATATCTCTCTCTGTAGCTTTCTCTGTCTATCTCTCTCTCTCTGTGTAGCTTTCTCTCTGTGTATCTCTCTCTCTCTGTAGCTTTCTCTCTATGTGAATCTCTCTCTCTCTCCCTCTGTAGCTTTCTCTCTGTGTATCTCTCTCTCTCCTGTAGCTTTCTCTCTGTGTTATCTCTCTCTCGTGTAGCTTTCTCTCTGTGTATCTCTCTCTCTCTGTGTTGTCTCTCTCTTCTGTAGCTTTATCTATGTGTATATCTCTCTCTGTACAGCAAAAATAAGAACAAAGAGCCAGGCACTCAACCCAGATATGAGCTATAAAACAATCCCTTTATTGTGCATCATTGGGGATAACATGGGTTACTAATAAAAACATTTAAAAAACATATATAGCATACACATACAAAGATGGATACACGATTAGTAACATATCACATGAGTCTCCTCGCCCAACAAGCATCTATTGTAATTAACGCAAGGCCCCATAAATACTTATCTGTAAGCAAGTCTCAGTCACTGTCGTAAGTCACCATGGGAGCTCCAAACTGAATAGAGGCAGAGGGAAGGCAAATCGGAATAGTTAGTATGTAACGGAATCACATCCAAGAGTAGAAGACGTGAACGCGTTTCGCTACTAAAGCTTTCTCAGCAGCGTACCTGCATCAATATCGGACGCCTTTTAAACCATGTGGTGTCCCCGAGTGATGACGTCAAAAGACAGCGGCGTCTACACTCCCCAATGAACGAGCGGCAAAATATCACCATGGCAACCCTCCGAAACAAAACGTAAACGGAGGGTTCTAAATGCAGAACGTAATGCAGGAATAATAAGTATGACAAATAACATAATAGAAAGTACACATCACCCTATTGTGCCCCAATGAATATATACAACATAGTAGGTAAACCTAAAAAAGGGTTCCTAAAGGAAAAAGACCTAGGAACAACCTACTAAACAACAACATGAGAATGTGCAATACACACACAAAAATCAGTGAAAGTGAGGCCATTGTATATTGAGGTGTCATGGATCCCAATAAAATATATATGTTACCAGATACATGAGACATCCTTAAATACACATAAGACAGATATAAGATCAAACTTATAAAGTTCGTAGTAGTCCACAATAGAACAGTTCAATAGCTATGGTTCCTGTTATCTTAGATCGGAGATGTCCAAGGTAAGTATTATCGTACCACCCGAGTATCTTCCATATATGGGGTAGAGTAAATGTCCATCAATCGATGTTGAATAACTCAAGTAAAATATGTCGGACAGGCGCCATAATTAAGATCCCACAAGTCTCCTCTGTAATGTGATATATTGAGATCCCAAAGTCATCCTCTTGTAATGTACATCCGACACAGAACAAGGAGCTATGTTGAAATAACGAAACCCCCGAGTTGAAAGGTAATAGTAGACAAAAATAGAGGCTTGAGAAAGGGTCAATGTAGACCCGAAACATGTCGCATTAAATTATCAGCAGATATTAACTGAGTGGACGCCTCCTTACTTTATAAATTTGGTATAACATCCACTGTGATATTTAGTTATGACCTAGATTGGGATAAACTGGGTGCTTCACCATGATAAACTTACTTAATTGCTTGATCTTAACTTAAATGGGAATGAACAGGCAGACACAGAGTTGGGTGTAAATAAACGGCCACAGCTTTATTTACACATTACAACATGTGTTATCACAAAGGCCCGATTTAGTTCTACATCCTGCGATAATTCCAACAAACTCCCAGCACGTTAGCCAATGCTGAATGCCAGGCCTCTGGATCCCCAGAGGGCATGAACGGCTTCTTAAACCAATACCATTCGCAAGGATGTATCCGCCACTAAGGAGACAGTGTAATCTACACTGAACTCCGACCGCCACCCAACATGTATAGCGCTGTTCAATTCCATCCTGCAAAACTGATAAGAATATATCTAATCCTATATCATTAAGGTGCACCCCGTTGCCTCATAAGTGTTCTATTGTCGCCCTCCAACTGGCGATGCCTAACAACTACCCCCCTTGAGACTAATGAATCTAGAGATTCTCGTATTCAGAACCCTCCTAGCTTCTCTACTGCACCCTATCTCTCGCCCATGCCACTGGCCTAGGGATGACCTTGACCAGACTAAACCACCTCCTGGAATAAAGATCGGAATCTCGTCAAATCCGTTTCATTAGAAATAATAGATCCGAGAGACGGTCCGACAGAGGTCATTCCCGGATGCATGAATGACCAAGACCATGGGACCTGGATCGGCTCTACTATCCTGACATACTTCGAGCATCACTTGCCACCAAGCTAAGCCCCTATCCCCTTCCAATAAAGAGGTCGCCGATTGGAACCTAGGTGCGTCCTCCGGTCGAACTTCTGCTCTTGTGCCGCCCAGTATGAAATGTCCCACCAGCCAGACAGCAGGCGTTGAATACCTAGAATAGAAAATTCAGTTAATGGCCCAAATATGGCGGATTATATCGCGCTACACAACTTGACCGCCAGCCCCAGCCTGCGAACTCTTTCCTCTGAAAAACCCAGGGAGTACGCTTCTGTTGCTGCCCCAATTGGAAATGAATGGGTCCCAAATTCCTTAGGGATAGACCCAATACACCGAGAGATTTTTTCAACACCGCTTCGAATTGAAATCTAGTTAATGGGGAACCATCCTGATGTGAAAGGAAGGTGAGAGAGCGGGCGTTCTAATAGAAGCAAAAATACCGATCGCCTGGACTGGGCACCAGGAGGATGCAATGGGGAAGATTGAGAACCATTTTCCTTCACCAAATAAATCTGTCTTAGATCTCTTATGTTCACCTAACTACAGATTGGAGGAATAGGTCTTCTAGCAATAAGCCACCTGGTCTTTTGAACTTGCTGACACTAGCTCCCCCACCCTCATCGCCCCAAAGAAAGCGAGAGTGCAAACTGGCTGAAATAAACTGTTCATGGGGGGAATTAAAGATATGAGGCAGGGTTCGATTAACCCTAACAAGCAACTTAAAGGTAATGGGACGCCTGGGTTGCACCGACACGTGTTCTTTTCTCCAACCTTTAAGAATGGCCCTTACTACAAATTCCTTGGTCAGTCTTTCCATCCTAACAACCTGAAAAAGAAGGCAAAACATTAACTACGTTGGCTACTAAGCCCGACGATCCTGTTGACCTAGTGTTCTAAGTAGTCCAGAGCGATTCAACCTAATATGAGAATCAACATTAATATCTTTCCCAACTGTAAATAGAGCCATTCAGACCAGGCCCTTACCGTGACTTGCCAAGTCGGGGGGCGACTGAAGATTGAACCAGCTGACTCAGCGCTGTCGATTATCGCCCATAGATATTCAGGGCAATCCAATCCTTGTGCTGCTGGGCATCCGGTTTGAGCCGAATGAAATCCTGCACACTGAAAAGAGACAAGGCATCCGCCATCAGTTAAGAACACCCGGGATGCCTAGCCCTGAAAGTTATGGTTAAAACCCAGACATCATGAGTACCAGGTGCACTAAGTAAGCTAACACTGGGGGAGGGAGCGGTAAGATATTAATGGATAAACTACGCTTTGTTGTCGTCCAAACAGCGAATCTTTTATTCTGTATCTTGAACCCCTAGTTCTACTGCCACCACTATGGGAAAAAGCCTACTAATATAGTGAGGTTCCTACATATGGTAGCCTTTTTTCAAGATTCGGGCCAAGGGGCCGCACACCACTCCTTTTCCAAGATGGCTCCCAAACCTATGGACCCAGCGCGTCCGTGTAGAAGCTGTAATTGTTGACTAGATAGCTCCTCCTCTGAAACAGGACCTGCCATTATACTCAATCAGGAAGGTTATGCCATACTCAAATCATCGCGCAACACCTTAGTGATCAATATGGTGGTGAGGGGACGGAACGCCCGAGAAGCTAACGACAACCTCCTGGAAAAAACTCTCCCCATCGGCATTATTCTGCATGCAAAATTCAGTGAACCTAATAGGGATTGTAACTGCCTTAAAGGAGAACTAAAGTCCCAAGACAACATTGTCCCAATAGAGAGAGCACATTCACAAACGAACAACAAGCTGTGTCTCATGTCTCCCTTTGCTGTGGATGCTGGTGATTTATGAAAATAAACCTGTGTGTACTAAGGGTCAGCTCCCATACATTCACCTTATCTGGGAAACCAATCTAAGTGTGTCACCGGACACTTCACGAAACTGCAGTCTGCTTCCTGGAAGTGACAGCCAATCATGTTACAGCCTAGAGTCCCTCCCTCTGACCAGAACACAGATACCAGTGCAGTTTTTGTTAAACACATTAGAAATGCTCCTGTCCCTAAACATGATAAATCTATGCTTTACATACAAAAAAGAAAAGTAATCTTTGAGTGTATGTCTTTGCTAGCATGGATGAAAGAAAACAGAACATTTAACATTTCAGCAAAAAATAGAGTATGGGGAATCGAACCAGCACCTTCTATTCTGTGTCTTCTAAGAGAAAGCTTTTACCACTAGGCCCAAGGGCTGCACTCCATCTTAACCGTATCAATCCTCTATGCCCAGAAAAGATAACATCGTAGTAGGGCCTACCGTCTTTTCTCCGAAAGGGGAACCCCAAACTTTTTCATTAAGAAACTAAATGAACGAAAGTAAAAAACTCACACTGAACAGAGTCTCCCGGGCGACGAACAAGAAATCGTCTAAGTAATGATGTTTGTGGAGTTGGTTTCATATGCTATTGCCCATTCCAAGAATGAATGAATATTTCAAACAGGAGCATGAGATGGCACAGCCCATGGGCAAAAACACTTGTCATAATAATACATTCCGTCCAACTGAAAGCCCAGCAGATGAAAACATTCTGGGTGAATTGGCAATAAGCGGAATGCGGACTCAATATCTTGATTTGCCAACAGTGCTCCTACCCCGGCCCTCCTTACCAGATGAATAGCCCTGTCAAAGGAAAACATATGAAACCGAGGCCTCCTCTTACTTATACCATCATTTACCGAGCTGCCCTTTGGATAAGAGAGATGGTGAATCAGGCGGAACTTTCCGCCTTCTTTTTTGGGGACAAGACCAACGGGGAAACTCTCAAATTGGAAAGGGGAGCTCGGAAAAGGGCCTGCCCAATCGCCCTAGCTGGACCTCAGCGAAAAAACTTTGTCCCTAGCCACTTGGGGGCGCTTCCTTGACCGATTTAGGTTCTGAGCGAACCTGGGAGAATGAGAAAACTGAAGCGGAATCTTAAAACCATATTTAAACCCCTCCCTGATGAAGCTGTGCCGCTCCTCTCGGGTAAACCTCAAGCCAAGGCTCCATGGCCCCCACGATCACGGCTTCGCCGGCCACTCCCGCTACCTCGCTTACCTGCCGGACGGGATTTCCGAAAACATTTTGCGGCGAGTGCCCCCCTCCCCGCAAAGGAGCACTCGTGTTTAAACCTACAAGCTGCTCCGAACTTGCAAATTCCTTCATTAAATAGCCAGCAGGGGCCTGACTTCCTAACCCCGGGGGCCTGAAATGTGCTGGTGCTGGCTATGGTGCTGGGGCGGAGCCCATAGGTGATCTCTGGGACAGCATGATTCTAGCAAGAATCAGGGGCCTTGATATTCACACCCCCCCATTTCGGGCCTAACGCCAGGCACGCCTAAACTCCGTCGTACTGACAAACTCCTCAGTGCCTCCACTGATGGAACTTCAGGGGCAGGAGAGCGGGAGTGTTGTAGCTCCCCTGGGACTGGATCGCTGACGAGCCAGTAGGCATTGTGTCAAATTTACCCATCAACGCCCTCAACACCTGTACACAGTTCACCGCTATCCCCCCCACTAGGTGTACCCAGGCCCAGCACATGTGTACTCACCGCTCGAGGACTTGGTACCGTGACACCTTCTGCGGGGGCCGAAGCATCTGCTGACAGCTCTGACTGCTGACCTTCTGGGGAGTGCTCCTCTCCCTGGTGCGTTCCCTTGCCGAGGTTGCAGCGAAGAGACTCTGCCTCCTGTCTGACGTGATGTGAACGGGAGGGCCCTTGATATCCTCCCACGGGAGGGGAGTGTGACGTCAGTCGTCACGGTCCTGGAGTGTGACGCGCCTGCGGCACCGCCCCCATGCCGCACTTGCGGACTCACGGGCGGGAGTCATCACTACTCTCACTGGAGGACGAGGACCTATGCCTTCTCCTACCGTGGCTCCGGCTGCTCCTGGCCCTCTAGGCTGACTCCTGTCCCGGGTGACCTTCTTCCTCTAAATCCCTAATTCTAGTGGGCGCAGGGGTAATGCCCCTAACCGTGGACCTGGCATCCACAAACTCCTGTTCACCCTTTACTGATCGCTTGCATGCGGTGTGGTTGAGGGTCAGAGCTAGGTCCCCGCCGTTGCTGCTGCAACAGCTGGGCGGGCGGACTGTGGCAACCAAGGGGCAGGGCCTCCTCTACCCTGGTTCTCCCTCTACCTAATGCTGAAGCGGGGCGCCGCGGTACCACAGGATCCACCAAAGTCTACGCACAGGGCGACAATCCTCCCATGCGACAGAGAGGGCCGATGGACATCCACCCGAACTAACGGGCTGGATGTACCATATTAAAAGACCTAAGTAGGCCCTCAGTCATGCGCGGCCCATTGCCGTGCCGACGCCGAATCTGTGCACCCGGCGTCCCTGGCGGTCGTGGGGGACTGGGACTCAGACGAGGGAGAGGGGGAAGGAGGGACGTTTTGGCCTGCCAGCCAGCCGGCTAGCGGACCTGGTAGGGGCCTAAGCCCAGTACTCACATTCTGGTTTATCGGGGAATCGCACTGAGATCTCCGTAGCATCTGCCCCCTGTGCTGATCCTTCCTAATCCTGTTCAGCATTGCTTCATTACTCTGATGAGCCATCCTGGCTGTCCACCAAGTGCTGTGAGATATGAAGTGCCTGAAGAACTGTGTAAGAACTGTTTCTCTGGCAATGTTAATCAAAATGGGCCCGCACCTGGGCCGCCCCTTCTTATAGGCTAGGTGACATCATCCGTGACGTCACGTTCCCGAACCTGCGAGACCGGACCGGCCAATCCGGCGGACGCAGCGACGCGGCGACGCCAGCGCGTGCCGCGAACGGGACCCGCGAGGAGAGCCGTGAGCGCGCCGCCTACAACTCCCAGCATCCGCCGGGGACCCCACTCGGGTCAGGCGCCCGCCCTCAACACGGGCCGGAAGCTATCATTCTAGCATTTATATTGGGTATCATACCTGATTCCCTTTTAGCATGTGTGATTGGGTAGCCTAAATAAGGATAGACTACGAAACGTGGAAGATTTGTTCAGTAAGGCTGATGTTAGCACCAATAACCATAGTGATTAAACATCAAGAGATATGTATTGATTTAAAACATCTACATTTAAAATATGCCCGTGGTGTGGTGGAACGTGTATAGTTTAGAAAAATATTATAAATTACAAATTCCCGAGAGGATTCCGCAGCCAGAGTAGTGCATCATGGGAGGCTGATGATGATTTTAGACAGGAATGGGAATCAGCTTTAAACGAATGTGCTTTAAACAAATCAAACTCTTGCTTGGACACGATAAGAATTATTGGAAATATTAAAACAGAAATTGAAACATTAACGATAATTGTACAGACTAAACTGACTAAAAACGAATTGACTGACTTTGAAAAAGGTCTTAAGACAGATTTGGACAAATTGGAGAAGGAGTTAATTAAAACGTAAAAAACAAAAACTGACTAGAGATCAGACTGACTATCAGACTAACCAAATCTATAATTGGAATCATAAAGGGAACAATAGATTCCAAAAAATTAGATCACAAAGGAAGGGGAAAAATAATAATTCTAGAAAGCTTCCCCACAGACAAGCACGGACATTGACTCAAACAGAGGGTGTCACGGACTTACCTGCGCGCCGGCCTCCCGCGCACTTCCGGGTGGGCGGCGTCGCGGACGTCATGACGTCACGACGCCGACCCGCGGGCGGCGCGAGATTTGAAAAGCCGGCATCCTCCAGGACCCGGCGCCCGATAGTAGCATTAGCTACCCTGGTCCTTACTCACTGCCTTGGATCCTGCTCCATACCTGTATCCTATTACCTGCGTATACAGTACTACCAAGCCAGTATCCTGTACTACCTTGCCAGTATCCAGTACTTACCTTGTGCCTCCAGTGACCACCTTGCCGTATCCAGTACTTACCTTGCCAGTATCCTGTACTTACCTTGCCGGTCTCAGTGACTACCTTGCCTGTATCCAGTTTCGTCTACTCACCTCATCTGTATCCAGTTACCTACCTCCTGTATCCGGTATCCAGCCTTCAGTTCCCAGCAGCACCTTGCTCCTGTTTTCAGCCTACAGTTCCCAGCAGCCTCTGTATCCTGCACCTTCTGGACTATCAGCCCTCCTCTAAAGTGATGTGAGTACCCGGGGTCCGGCCATTTGTTACAGTACATCGGGCCATGGAAACGCCTGAGGGGGCTATGGCCGAGTTGAATAAGACTCTTCAAGCTTTGTCCAAACGCATGGACCTGTTCGAACATCACCAGGGCCAGTTGGCCAGTTCATGGATTCCCTAGCTGTCCGGCTACCCCCAGCTGCTGCCGCTGCTCCAGGTTCTACCACCTCCTTCGATGGCCGGATCCGGTTATCCTTTCTGGAGAGAGCCCCGCATACCTCCACCCTCGGGTTTGATGGTGATGCCCAAGCCTCTGTGGGTTCATTAATCAGTGCAGAATCCAATTCGAACTTCAACCATCTCATTTTGCATCGGATGGTGCAAAGGTGGGGTACATCATCGCCTTGTTGGAGGGTAATGCGCTGGCTGGGCTTCTCCTTTATGGGAAAGAGACGATCCTCTAGTCTATAATGTTACTGACTTCCTGAGTATGTTTGCAAGGTCTTCGATGCTCCGGAGAAGAACCTCTGCTGCGCCTCCTCGTTTGATGCAGCTCCGCCAAGGGTCACGTTCCGTGTCAATATGCTATCGAATTTCGTACCCTGCTGCGGAGACTTTTGGAACAATGAGGCACTTACTGCAGCCTTTTGGCAGGGACTCTCTTGACCGCCTCAAGGACGAAATTAGTCTCTAGGGAACTACCTGTCCCTGGAGGACTTGATTTCACTATGCATACAAATTGATACCCGCTTCCGTGAACGGCAGGCGGAAAGGTCTGCAGCTCGTTCCCACCTCCCTAAGACCTTTCCTAGGCCTGCTCAGCCCTTTCCGCAACCCATATCTTCGGGTGAAGAGCCGATGCAAATTGGCGGCAATCATCTATCCCCCGAGGAAAAATCACGCAGACGTACCAGGAATTTGTCTTATTGTGCTGGGCAAGGACACTTGTAAGAAATTGTCCCAGAAGTCGGGAAACTCCATGGCCTAGAAGTTAAGGAGGAGCTCCTTTAGGTAACATTAAGTCTCCTGCCAAATTTGAACCACTGAAACTCTTTCTACCAGCTACATCACCTGTAATGGTAAAACTTTTTCCTCCCAGGCCTTGTCGATTCTGGTGCCGCTGGAAACTTCATCGATTATATCCCTATGCAGCACAATTGGGGCTTCCTCTCCTTCACTTGCAGCAACCCCTTCGAGTTCGGCTATGACAATAACCCGTTGGCTTCAGAATTCATCTCCAAATCTACCTACGAAGTCCTATTCCGCATGGATATTTCACCAAGAACATTTATCTTTTCTTGTCATCCAAAGCCCTTCTGTCTCCCTAATTCTCGGACTTCCATGGTCAGACTACACAACCCTGTTATAGATTGGTCTAACAATGAAATCAAGTCTTGGAGCCCCTTCTGTTTCAAAAATTGCCTTTCCACTCATGCACTACCATTACCTGTGAAAATAAATCAGAGAAAAACCCCTGAATGTTATCATGATTTCTTGATGTGTTCTGTAAAAAACGAGCTGAGAAGCTACCACCGCACCGTTCCTACGATTGCCCCATCGACCTTCTTTTGGTACTATGCCTCCCGGGGACGCACATACCCACGTCTCCCTCAGAAACTCTAGCCATGAAAGAGTACATTACGGAACATTTGTCTAGGGGTTCATTAAACTTCCACTTCCCTGCGGGAGCTGGTTCTTTTTGTTGAAAAAAAAGACGGAGGTTTACGCCCGCATCGACTACCGTGGGTTAAATAAAATCACTATAAAAAATCGGTATCCGCTCCCTCTCATCTCTGAGCTGTTTGACCAGATAAAAGGGGCTAAAATATTTCTAAACTAGATCTTCGGGGGGGCATACAATTTGATCCGTATAGCCAAGGTGGCGAATGGAAGACCGCCTTAATACTAGGGACGGTCACTACGAATATCTCGTAATGCCCTTTGGCCTTTGTAATGCTCCAGCGGTGTTCCAAAATCGTCAACGACATTTTCGGGATATGTTGGGTATCTCTGTAGTAGTGTATCTCGATGACATTTTAATCTTTTCTCAAGATCTGCCCTCCACACCGCATCCATGTTAACAGGTGTTGCTACGTCTGAGAGAGAATAGCCTATATGCCAAACTGGAAAAGTGTCTGTTTGAGTGTCCACAAGTACCCTTCCTAGGCTACATCGTATTGCGCAAGGGTTCCAGATGGACCCTGTTAAAGTTTCGGCCATTCAAGATTGGTCTCTCCTATGGGAACACAAAGCTATTCAAAGGTTCATTGGGTTCGCCAATTACTACAGACAATTCATTCAAGGGCTCTCTTCAATAATTTCTCGATATTAGCCCTCATCAGTAAAGGTGGTAAGCCCCATTCATGGACTCCTGCAGCCTCGAAGCCTTCAAACGACTCAAGGAGGCCTTTGCTGATGCTCCGTTCTAGTCCATCCAGATCTTAGTCTTCCCTTCTACATCGAAGTGATGCCTCCCGGACTGGGCGTGGAGCCGTCCTTTCTCCAAAGACAAGGGCCTAAAAGGAAATCCCTCCCTGTGCTTATTTCTCTAAGAAGTTTCACCCAACGAGCGTAACTATGATGTTGGAAATAGGGAACTTCTTGCCATCAAACTGGCCCTCGAGGAGTGGCGTCATCTGTTGGAAGGCACATCGGTACCTATCACCATCCTTACCGACCATAAAAATCTCGAATACATCCAGAACCTCAAAAGATTAAATCCCCGTCAAGCACGATGGTCTTATTCTTTTCCGATTCAACTTTGTCATCACTACCAACTGGTTCTAAAAACAAGAAAGCTGATGCCCTGTCCAGATCATTTGTTGCTTCCGACTGTAGTAAGGAAGATAAAGGCTCCATTATTCCAACCACGAAAATCTTGGCCGCTACTGTGAGTACCCGGCCGTCCGGCCATTTGTTACAGAGGGAAATTCTTTTTAGGCCAATCCCCCCGAAAACTAAGGTCAGGAGGAGTAAGAGGAAGAAATCAGTAAAGATGGGGGGTTACAATGGATTAGCAGCTTAAAGAGGCACGACTAATACAAACAATGATGTCACATCGGATACAAGTTATCAAATTCCACACATATCTAAATTCACTCGAGAGGTTAGTGTTAACCAAAGGTCTTAATTTTGTCCGAGTGTACATATAGACAAATTCACAGCAGTCAAAGATTTATTTCTGTTTTGTAGGAAATTGGCTTTAAGGGCACATTTTACACACACGCTGTGAGACCAGGCTACTCTCAACACACTCAATGATCAACTATATGCAACAACACAGGATAAGCCTTTAGCAAGTTCAAACATAAATCTAAATTTACACCAATATTCTCTGATTTCCCAGTATCCAACATTTATCATAATACTCTAATTGAAATTGACAAAATAAACACATTGATGGTATAAGTTATAACTTAACCAGAAAAGAGAGGGAGGGAGTGAAGGAGATGAATTCTTGGACAGATGTAGTAATCAAACCCTCAGACACAAAGGGGGTAACATGTCCTCTGGCCTGATAACCTCTATAGGGGAGGCAATGACACATCTGAGAAATCTTCTCAATTATAGGATGCTACCTGCCAGCCCCACAATGTTTTACATAAACAATTGTTACATCTTATAGATGATGTGTGGAACATATGCTTATAACACCTGAAGAGGCAGACTTCTACGAGTTGATAATCCAGTGGTGCCCACTTTTTACCTTCTACCAAAGATCCATAAAAAATCCTGTGACTCTCCAGGTAGGCCCATTGTCTCAGGCATTGGAGGGCTTAACGAGAAATCTTGCGAGTTTATTGACTGGCATCTCCAGTCGCATGTCACGAGCCTTGATTCATATTAAGGATACTTCGGACTTTAGTCAAACTACAGAACATAGACGTAACAATCTGAACATTTGCTCGTGACCTGCGATGTGGAATCGCTATATACTAACATTGCCCATTACAATGGTATTGAGGCCATACAATACTTTTTGAATATGGAACAGAAAGGCCTTTCGGAAGAACATGGCTTCATTCTGCAAACTTCTTGAATTTGTCCTTACCAAAAATTACTTTGTCTTGATAGGTCTTTTTACATACAAACTAGGGGCGCATGCGATGGGCTCGTTTTCACAGAAGAGTTGGCATGCTTTACTGCTTTTGTTGATGTCTGGTACCGCTTCATAGATGATGTTTTATCTTGTGGAGTGGTACCAGACAAAATTTTATGGAGTCATTGGACTAAATTCCAATGACCTCAATATATTTTGACCCATCATATATCAACTACAGAGATTGAATTTTGGATGTTCGCATTTAAAAAACATACAGGACATCTCATAACCACATTTCAGAAAGCCTAGCTTCTAATGGCATTACTGCATTTTGATAGTTCCCATCCTGAGACACTTAGGAAGTCAATTCCGAAGGGACAATATTTACGCCTCAGACGTAACTGCACTTTAAACAGGATTATGATGTGGCCGCTGCTGATCTCACTTTGAGGATTTCTTGAAAGAGGTTATCTCGAGCCCTTTTAAAAAAGGAATATCTAATAGCCAGAAAATTAAAACAATCTGAACTACTCAAACCCAGAACAAAAAAATCTGACCAAACAAATTCGGTACATAACCACTTTTGGCTTGGAGTGGCATCTTCTTAGAGCTGCCTTGGGCAAAACGTGGCATGTTCTAAGAAATGATGCTGATTTAGGTCATTTTGTTACAGAGAATCCATCTTTAACAGCAAGACGAAGCAAGAATCTGACAGGGTCCCTAACTAGGAGCCATTATGTGAGATATACTAACAATGAAACCAGGGGCCAAAGAATAACGGGCACCTATCCCTGTGGAAATTGCACTTTTTGTGAACTGATGTATCATACTGAGGAGGTATGTTCATCCAAGGGGGATTATGTATTATCCTAAGCATTACTTTAATGTAAGACTAATAACATGATATAGCTTACAGGTCCTTGCGGTTTATTGTATGTAGGTAAAACCCAACAGCAATTCAAACATAGATTAGGTAAACATCTGTCTGATATACGTTTGGCCCACAGAACTTTCTGGACGGTAAGACTATTACGATTGCCAGACATTTTTTGAATAAAACATGGGGGCTCGTACAGAGGCATGAGATGTTTTGGATTGGAGAAAGCCAATGTTACCATTAGAGGGGGTGATCTTGAAACCTATTTATTAAGATTGGAGAGTCGTTTAATTTATAAAACTTAAAACTTAGCCCCCAATGGATTAAATGAAGAGTTGGACTTTTCTCCATTTATCTGACTGATATTATTACTCTTATATCATGATTTAGATATCTCCTGTGATCTCTACAGTGAGAGAATCTTCACTGGATGTGATTTATTGGCTTTGCAGTTTATCTTATCATCGGAGGATGGAATCTACATGACTATATGGAAGGCTGATGGCGATGTAATCTATTTGTGTCTACTATTACCTTTCAACTTCGGGGGGTTTCGGTTATTTCAACTATAGCTCTTGTTCTGTGTCGGATTACATTACAAGAGGATGACTTTGGGATCTCCAATATATCTACATTACAAGAGGATGACTTTGGGATCTATAATATATGGCGCCTGTCCGACATATTTTACTTGAGTTATTCACATCATTGATGGACATTTACTCTACCCATATAATGGAAGATACTCGGGTTGTACGATAATACTTACGGACAATCTCCGATCTAAGATAACAGGAACCATAGCTATTGAACTGTTCTATTGTGGACTACTACAAACTTTATAAGTTTGATCTTATATCTGTCTTATGTGTATTTAAGGATGTCTCTATGTATCTGGTAACATATATTTTATTGGGATACATGACACCTCAATATACAATGGCCTACTTTCACTGATTTTTGTGCGTGTATTGCACATTCTCATGTTGTTGTTTAGTAGGTTTGTTCCTAGGTCTTTTTCCTTTAGGAACCCTTTTTAGGTTACCTACTAGTGTATATATTCATTGGGGCACAATAGGGTGATGTGTACGTTCTATTTATGTATATGTCATACTTATTATTCTGCATTACGTTCTGCATTAGAACCCCTCGTTTACGTTTTGTTTCGGAGGGTTGCCATGGTGATATTTTGCCGCCGTTCATTGGGGAGTGTAGACGCCGCTGTCTTTTGACGTCATCATCGGGGACAGCCACATGGTTTTAAAAGGCGTCCGATATTGATGCAGGTACGCTGCTGGAGAAAGCTTAGTAGCGAAACGCGTTCAGCGTCTTCTACTCTTTGGATGTGATTCCGTTACATACTAACTATTCCGATTTGCCTTCCTCTGCCTCTATTCAGTTTGGAGCTCCCATGGTGACTTACGACAGTGACTGAGACTTGCTTACAGATAACTACAGAACATAGACGTAACATCTGAACATTTGCTCTGACTGCGATGTGGAATCGCTATATACTAACATTGCCCATTACAATGGTATTGAGGCCATACAATACTTTTGAATATGGAACAGAAAGGCCTTCGGAACGACATGGTCATTCTGCAACTTCTGAATTTGTCCTTACCAAAAACTACTTGTCTTTGATGGTCTTTTTACATACAAACTAGGGGCACTGCGATGGGTGTTTATCACAGAAAGAGTTGCGATGCTTTACTGCTTTGTTGAGTCTGGTACCGCTTCTAGATGATGTTTTATTTGTGGAGTGGTACCAGACAAAATTTATGAGTTCATTGGAGCTACTTAATTCCAATGACCTCAATATATTTTGACCCCATCATATATCAACTTACAGAGATTGAATTTTTGGATGTTCGCATTAAAAAAAACATACAGGACACTCTCATAACCACTAGTCTTCAGAAAGCCTACTGCTCATAATGCATTACTGCATTTTGATAGTTCCCATCTGAAGACACTTAGGAAGTCAATTCCGAAAGGGACAATATTTACGCCTCGACGTAACGGCACTTTAACGTAGGATTATGATGTGGCCGCTGATGATCTCAATTTGAGATTTCTTGAAAGAGGTTATACTCGAGCCCTTTTAAAAAGGAATATCTAATAGCCAGAAAAATTAAAACAATACTGAACTACTCAAACCCAGAAACAAAAAAATCTGACCAACCAATCGGTACATAACCACTTTGCTTGGAGTGGCATCTCTTAGAGGCCTTGGGCAAAACGTGCATGTTCTAAGAAATGCTGCTGATTTAGGTCCATTTGTTACGAGAATCCATCTTTAACAGCAAGACGAAGCAAGAATCTGACAGGGGTCCCCTAACTAGGAGCCATTATGTGGAGATCTACTAACAATGAAACCAGGGGCCCAAACAATAACGGGCACCGATCCCTGGGAAATGCACTTTTTGTGAACGATGTATCATACTGGAGGAGGGATGTCATTCCAAGGGGGATTATGTATTTAATCCTAAGCATACTTTAACTTGAAGACTAATACATGATATATGCATTGACAGGTCCTTGCGGTTGTATGGTATGTAGGTAAAACCCAACACCAATTCAAACATAGATTAGGTAAACATCGGTCTGATATACGTTTGGCCCACAGAACTTTCTGGACGGTAAGACTATTAGACCATTGCCAGACATTGTTTGAAATAAACATGGGGGCTGACAGAGGCAATGAGATGTTTTGGATTGGAGAAAGCCAAGTAACCATTAGAGGGGGTGATCTTGAAACCTATTATAAGATTGGAGAGTCGTTAATGTATAAACTTAAAACTCTAGCCCCCAATGGATTAAATGAAGCGTTGGACTTTTCTCCATTTATCTGATGATATTTTATCTTAGATTCATGATTAGATATCTCCTGTGATCTCTACAGTATTAGGAGAATCTTCACGGATGTGATTTATGGCTTTGCAGCTTGTATCTTATACGGAGGATGGAAATCTACATGATATAGGAAGGTGATGCGGGTAATCTATGGGTCTACTATTACCTTTCAAAACTTCGGGCGGGTTTCGGTATTTCAATATGTCTTGTTCTGTGTCGGAGTACTTACACGAGGATGACGGGGATCTCCAATATATCTGCATTACAAGAGGTTGACTTTGGGTCGATAATATATGGCGCTGTCCGAAATCTTTTACTTGAGTTTAACATCAATGATGGACATTTACTCTACCCATATAATGGAAGATACTCGGTTGTCCGGCAATATTACCTGGGGACACAGCTCCGATCTAAGATTAACAGGAACCATCCATAGCTATGAAATGCTTCGATTTGGCTACTACAAAAACTTTATAAGGGGTTTGATCTTATATCATGTTTAGGGTCTTTAATGATGTCTCTATGTATGCGGTAACCTATATATTGGGATACATGACACCTCAAATACAATGGCCCCTACTTTCACTGATTTTTGGCGTGTATTGCACATTCTCATGTTGTTTTTTGTAGGTTTGTATCCTAGGTCATTGTTCTTTAGGAACCCTTGTTTAGGTTTACCTACTAGGTTGTATATATTCATGGGGGCAAAATAGGGTGATGTGGACCTGTCATTATGTATCTGTCATTACTTATTATTCGCATTAAGTTCTCATTTAGAACCTCTCTCTGTTTACGTTTGTTCGGAGGGTTGACATGGGTGAATTTTGCCGCTCGTTCATTGGGAAGTGTAGACGCCGCTTGTAGTTTGACGTCATCAGTCGGGGAAGCACTGGTTTTAAAAGGGTCCGATATTGATGAAGGTACGCTGCTGAGAACGCTTTAGTAGCGAACGCGTTCAGCTCTTCGACTGTTGGATGTGATTCCGTTACATACTAACTATTCCGATTTGCATCCCTCTGCCTCTATTCAGTTTGGGAGCTCCCATGGTGACTTACGACAGTGACTGAGACCTTGCTTACAGATAACTAAAGAGAACATAGGACGACCATCTGAACATTTGCTCGTGACCTGCGGGTGGAATCGCTATATACTAACCTTGACCATTACAATGGTATGAGGCCATACAATACTTTGAATATGGAACAGAAAGGGCCTTTACGCGACGACAGGCCTCATTCTGCAACTTCTTGATTGTCATACCAAAACTTACTTGTCTTTGATAGGGTCTGTTACATCAAACTAGGGGCAACGCGAATGGGCTCGTGTCACAGAAGAGTTGGCATGCTTTATGCTTTTGTGAGTCTAGGACCCGCTCATGGATGATGTTTTAATCTCGTGGAGTGGGTACCAGACAAAATTTTTATGGGTTCATGGACTACTTAATCCAATGACTCAATATTATATTTTTGACCCATCATATATTCAACTACCGAGATGAATTTTTGGATGTAGACTTGGTGCAGGCAGTGCAAAACCTTGGTTAACACGTTAGTACATGGGTTAGCGTGATTTTAGCGCTTATTTTCTGGTTAGCGCGGGATATTGCATCTCCCTGCAAGAGTCTAATGGTTTGCTATTCTATCCACTCTACATTAGATTGTGCTGGTTTCACCAATGAGGACAATGGGAATTGTTTACCAGTAGCACTTTCCTCATACTTTTTGCTGTGGAAACTAAACATATATTAGAAAAACCAGTAGCTGCCTTGTTTCTGCATCCACTCCAGGTCTGTACAATGTTCCTTCTTGTCGTGGCAATGTCAATACTTTTCATGTCAATGGTGTGTGGTTGTGGCACAGCAGAAGGAGTCACAGGTAGGACCTTTGTAAAGAGAACAGGAGGGGGGCAGCTCTGGAGTTCTTTGGCCCATGGGGGAGCTGAATAACAGACGTTCATATATTTTAAACATCCAGAATTTATAAAACAGAAAATAATCCTGAGGTAGCAAATGGTTTTATTTAAAGGGCAACGAAATTCTCCAATGTCCCAGCCCCCCCTCCTCCCATTAAAAGAACACAAGGACAAGGATACCAGTAGGATTGGATTATTTTCATCTCGACCATTCGCCACAAACGAATGATAGACCAGGACAAATCACTGTCGGTCCCAGCAAAAATCACCGCAGCGGACAGTTCACAGTGACCAATTGTGCGATCTATAGCAGAAACACCGGCGATTTTTCCACCTTATCGACCAATATCCAAAAATATCGGTTTGGCCAAAAAAACTCCTCGTGTGTACACAGCCTTAGAATTTCACCAGATTTGATCCCCGCCCTCCATGTTGGACCTGGCCAATGGAAAGATGAGATTCTTACCGAGTGCATCTTTCCACTGGTCAGGCCCCTTACACAATTGGTGGGTGGACTAGACCAGCAACCGCAAATAAAGTTTAACAGCAATCAAGGTAAACCCAGGGGTGAGGACCTAGTGGCAGGGACACACCGTCCATGAAGCAAACTAAAGTTTGTTCACGGCACGCACTTTGGTACACATGAAAGGCAGCATTTATTTCAGGTTTAGAAAACGGTTGTTAAAACCGAAATGAATGGCGCCTTTCACTCATGTAGGTGGAGAGAATACAGGCGCTGCTGGAGGGTGGAAGAGGTGTAAGCGTGCGCAATAGCTGCAATAGCTGTGTGTCTCTCGCCCAGATCTTTCCTCTGCCTGCTTGATATCCCATCTCCTGCCACAGTTAGTAGTACCAGTCAGTGTGGCCAAACTTGTATGTACCTGGGCATGAGGGCATCTTATATTTAAAAACCAAACAGGGGAACAAACAAATTACCCTCCAGTAAATTAATATAAATATCAAACGGGCCCAGATCCCACTAAGGCTTTAAATAGCACTTGGAAACCCAGTGCCACCAAATCTTTTTTCCAATGCTGTTCTGACACACAGAGGCAAGTGAGGACTGAGTTCTATGCAGTATGAGTGTAAATCATCCCACCACACCTACCTCCACAAGTCACTCCCACTTTTCCCCCATGTGCCACAGGAAGATGCAGGGGCAGCGTAAAATATTTGTTTCATGTGACAATATGTCTAGTGGTTTTGGTATTTTTAGATAGATAGATAAATAATAGACAGATAATAGACAGATAATAGACAGATAGATGATAGATCGATAATAGACAGATAGATGTTAGATAGATAATAGACAGATAGATGATAGATAAATAGATAGATAGATAGATAGATAGATAGATGATAGGTAATAATAGATAATAGGCAGATAGAAAGGTAGCAGTGATAAATAGATAGATAGATAGATAGATAGATAGATAGATAGATAGATAGATAGATAGAGTTTGATAGAGTTAGATAGATAGATATATAGATAGAGTTAGATAGATAATAGACAGATAGATGATATATAGATAGATGGATGATAGATAATAGATAGATGATAGATAGATAAATAGATAGATAGATAGATAGATAGATAGATAGATAATAATAGATAATAGACAGATAGAAAGGTAGCAGTGATAGATAGAGTTAGATAGATAGATAGAGCTAGATAGATAGATAGATAGATAGAGTTAGATAGATAGATGATAGATAGATAGTTGATAGATAGATAGATAATAGATAGATGATAGATAGATAGATAGATAGATAGATAGATAGATAGATGATAGGTAATAATAGATAATAGACAGATAGAAAGGTAGCAGTGATAGATAGAGTTAGATAGATAGATAGAGTTAGATAGATAGATAGATAGATAGATAGAGTTAGATAGAAAGATGATAGATAACAGTGATAGATAGCTAATAACTGCTAATAAGATCGATAGTAATACGTAATATAGTGAGTGCAATAATGATAGATCGTATATAGATAGATAGATAGATAGATAGATGATAGGTAATAATAGATAATAGGCAGATAGAAAGGTAGCAGTGATAGATGTAGTTAGATAGATAGATAGTTAGATAGATATAGATAGAGTTAGATAGAAAGATGATAGATAACAGTGATTATGCTAAATAGCAGTGATAGACAGATAGTTCTATTTGTGCCCCTGCTTGGGGGGAAAACTAACTTATTTATATTATTGATCACGATTTTATTTTTTGACTATATTTACCCTTTAGTATCGCGGCCACAGGGAGTAAAAGGGTAGGTCAAGCAGGTGTGTGCCTGTATCAGGTTGTAGGGTAAATAAAACTAATGTTTTTGATGATTGGGCACATTTAGTTTTTTTGACTATAGTTACCCTTTACGTATGTCTGCCATGGAAATGGAAGGGTAGATCAGTAGGGGTGTGTACAAAATCTTGAATTGTCCACTTTTGAGGCTTGTGCTTGTTATAGTTAATGTAAAAAAATCTGACATTCTATAAGGTAATAGCCTGTCATTCTATAGGGTAATTACCTGTGACACTCTATAAGGAATTAGCCTGTGACATTCTAGAAGGTAATTAGCCTGTACATTCTATAGGTATTAGCCGTGACATTCATAGGGCAATTGCCTGTGACATTTATAGGGTAATTAGCCTGTGACATTCAATAAGGTAATTAACCTGTGACACTTATGGTAATTACCTGTGACATTCTAGGGAATAGCTTGACTTAGAAGTAATTAGCCTGTGACATTCTATAGGGTAATTAGCCTGTGACATTCTATAGGCAATTAGCCTGTGACATTCTATAGGTAATTAGCCTGTGACATTCTATAGGGTATTAAGCCTGTGACACTCTATGGTATTGCCTGTGACATTCTATAGGTAATTAGCCTGTGAAATCGTATAAGGTAATTAGCCTGTGACATTCTATAGGGTAATTACCTGTGACATTCTAGTGAATACTGTAATCTTAGGGTATACCTGTGACTTCAAGAGGTAATTAGCCTGTGACATTCATATAGGGTAATTAGCCTGTGACATTCTAATGGGTAATAGCCTGTGACATCTATAGGGTAATTAGCCGTGTACATTCTATAAGGTAATTAGCCTGTGACATTCTATAAGGTAATTAGCCTGGACATTCTATAGTAGTATTAGCCTGTACATTTGTATGGTAATTAGCCTGTGACTTCTATTAGGTATAGCCTGTGACATCTATAGGGTATTAGCCTGTGACATTCTATAAGGTAATTAGCCTGTGACATTGTAAGGGTAAGTCCTGTGACATTCTATAAGGGCTTAGCCTGTGACACTCTATAGGTAATTAGGCTGTGACATTCTAGGGGTAAATTAGCCTGTGACTCTATAGGTAATTAGCCTTGACATTCTATAGGGTAATTAGCCTGTGACATTCTATGGTAATAAGCCTGTGACATTCTATAGGGTAATTAGCCTGTGACATTCTATAAGGTAATAAGCCTGTGACATCTTAGGGTAATTAGCCTGTGACATTCTATAGGGTAAGTTGCAACAGCAGCAGATCTGACTCCCCAGTGCAATTGCACAAAAGACTTAAAGGGAATGTCCACCCCCAAAACTAAAATTTTACCCACTGCTGTCCCCACTGTGAAGTGTTAAAAATCCTTACCTTACTGCTCTGCACCATATGGTTGTCCTGTAGTGTTTAGTCAAAGTCCAGGAAAGTGAAGAGTAGGAGCCTTCCTGTGTGTAAAATGTATCTGCTCCTTCCCTGTCCTCCTGGAGGGACTCAGGCATATGCTGTGGAGCCCTTTCAACCCTCCCCCCCTCTGAATCCCTTGTCTCTGCATGTTAAGGTGGCCATACACATACAATTTCCACAGTATTTTGCCAACAGATCACATTGGGGTCTGTCGGCACATGCGTGGGTAACGCACACACAGACCGACCGATCCAATAAGAGGTATAGGATCTTGGCCGTGCGGTCAGACACAGTATGATCGTACGGCTCATTTTACTTAAAGTAAAGGGAGCTGATACCGACCAACAGAATTTTCCGTCGTTCCTGACCGACCGTAATGCCAACTAGAGTCGTTGTCGGCACTACAATCCATAGGGAAAAGCCCCGACACACTGACGATAATACACAAATCCCGTTGTTCTGATTTCATCTGTTTCCGGTTTGGAAGTGCATGTGATCGCTATTTTTTCCAGCAGTTGTATGCATTCCATAATGCGTAATCGCACGGAGTCGCACAACATCACGTGCGATTGCGTATTAAATTCCGTTGCCTGCAGTGTGGCCTTGCCCTTACTCTTATTTTTCTAAGCCATTGTCAAAGTTTACTATCACTTTACCTTTCCTCTACTTTACTTGCTGCCCCTCCTCCTCCACATAATGCAATGATGTTTAAAGGGCTAACATTGCGGCAAATTAATATTGGTGGCATTGAGCTGCATTCATCTATCAATGTGTTACTATGTATGTGGTTAATCTTTTGAAATGTTCCTGTGAATTTCTTGCACTTTAAGTGTTTTTCTTCTCCATGGGTTTTTTGCAAGCATTAATTTTATGTGTTTTCTGGGGGACATTGATTGTGGGTCAATAGTTAATTTGGGTTGATTGCAGTACTTTTAAATATAGGGATTATTGTTGTGCAACATAGTCAAAGTCATAAGGTTCGTACACACGTACGATTTGGGCCCAAGCTACGACCCCAGACCATGATGCATTTGTGCGATTAACAGCTGTTTCGGACGAGAATCGCACGTGTGTGTTCGGTCGGGGTCTTTCGACAATCTGCCTGGCGGATGGCATGTGCAATTCTCGGCCAAAACAGCCATTCGCCGCACGATTCTGTTGCGGTCATGGGTCGTGGCTCGATGCACAGATTGTTCGTGTGTACGAACCCATAGGGATATTGCAAAATGTTAAAATTTTGGGGCAAATTATGTTTCGGCGATTGACCTTAAAAATGATTGAATGTGAGAAGATGTTGTACCCCATTAATTTTTCTATGTCGATCTACCCCCTAGACCCCAGTTTCAAATTATAGGAATGGACTTACCTGACCCGGTCCCTTGCTGATCTGCCATGCTACTACGCCCCTCTGCTCTGATACTTCCTGGTCGCAGCTTTCAGTCAAGACGCAGCATGATGTCCTGCCCAATTACCTGACAGCCACCACTCACTGCTGCTGTTCTTGCTTGAAACAAGTTTGCAACACCAACAGGGGGCAGTACCCAGGCCGTGAGGGACCAGGTCAGGTAAGTCCATTCAGGGGCATCTTTGGAAGTTTCTATAATGCGAAACTGGGGTTTGGGGGGTAGCTTTTCTTAAGGCTGGACATGCCCTTTAAAGGGGAAGTTAACATGATACACTTTAAAGTATATCAAATGAACTTCCCTTTAACAGCAGGGTACAACATTTTCTCACCTTAAAATCTCACCTAAAAAATACTGACCAAAATGAATTATTGACACACAATGTCCCTCAGAAAACACAATTCAGATGCTGCACTCACATAAAATCTTTGCTTGCAAAAATGACACATGGAAAAGAAAAACACTATTAGAAGTGCAAGAAGTTCACAGAAACATTTCAACATATGAACTACACATATAGTCCCACATTGATAGATAACTGCCGGTCAATGCGCCAAACATTAATTTGCTTACTGCATTATATACACGTGTCTGTGTTTCGGTCCACATTTTCATTTATGTGTAAGGTACGACTAGTCCTGGCTGAGATTCCGGTCCCGCAAGTCCCGCAAGAAAGAAAAAGATAAACTAGAAAGGAAAAGTTTAAGTATAAACTTTGAATTTGGCTTGAAATGATGCATTTTTGAAGAGAATGTGTGTATGTGCTGCAGGTTTTAAAACTCAATAATCTTGCTATGGCAATGAAAGAGGACACAAGTTTAACTTTAGTTATCATTAAAGTATGGCTGCCACGGGAATGGAAGGGTAGGTCAGTAGGTATGTGTACCTGTGTCAGGTTGGGGGTTAAAAAAACATTAACAAGTTCTGGACTCAGCTCATGGATATTTCAGATGAACTATTTATTTTTTTACCCCTCACCTGTGTGTTACCGTTTTTATGTTCAGTGAATTACTTTAGTTTTTCTTTATATTTTTTTTATGCACTATTTTTGTCAACTTTTAATAAATAATATAAAATCATTTATAGGCTATTGTCCTATTCTGAGTATATCCCAAAACGAACCTGTGTCTTCGAAGTACACTACGATAGAGAAGTATTGTTTAGGTATATAGATATACTGTATAACTGTGTATAGAATATTAGGGGTGAATAACCAATTTATTTACAGGTTGTTAGAAGCAGGGGTGCGGATAACCCCATAGATATATGTAACAGGTCATTCCGCTGTTTTTCTCGGAATGTAGTGACAGCGAATATATTGATATTAATTAATATTAATTATGTAGTATATCGTTTGTTCACTAACCCCACTGGGTCCGATCTGTTCCATCCGCCTGTCGGTTGTTTGGAGTGTGTTTACCGGTAGCTGATAGTTGGATGGGCAGATAGATAGATAGATAGATAGATAGATAGATAGATAGATATAGAAAGATAGATAGAGTTAGATAGATAGGTAGATAGATAGATAGATAGATAGATAGATAGATAGCCTGCGAACTCTTTCCTCTGAAAAACCCAGGGAGTACGCTTCTGTTGCTGCCCCAATTCGGAATGAATGGGTCCCAAATTCCTTAGGGGATAGACCCAATACACCGAGAGATTTTTTCAACACCGCTTCGAATTGAAATCTAGTTAATGGGGAACCATCCTGATGTGAAAGGAAGGTGAGAGCGGGCGTTCTAATAGAAGCAAAATTACCGATCGCCTGGACTGGGCACCAGGAGGATGCAATGGGGAAGATTGAGAACCATTTTCCTTCACCAAATAAATCTGTCTTAGATCTCTTTATGTTCACCCTAACTACAGATTTGGAGATGAATAGGTCTTCTAGCAATAAGCCACCTGGTCTTTTTGAACTTGCTGACACTAGCTCCCCCACCCTCATCGCCCCAAAGAAAGCGAGTGCAAAACTGGCTTGAAATAAACTGGTCTCATGGGGGGAATTACAGATATGAGGCAGGGTTTCGATTAACCTAACAAGCAACTTAAAGGTAATGGGACGCCTGGGTTGCACCGACACGTGTTCTTTTCTCCAACCTTTAAGAATGGCCCTTACTACAAATTCCTTGGTCACGTCTTTCCATCCTAACAACCTGAAAAAGAAAGGCAAACCATCTAACCTACGTTGGGCTACTAAGCCCGACGATCCTGTTGACCTTAGATGTTCTAAGTAGTCCAGGAGAGATTCCAACCTAATATGAGAATCAACATTAATATCTTTCCCAACTGTAAATAAGAGCCAGAGGCCCTTGATCTCCTCCCACGGGAGTGTGAGCGTCGACGCTCGTCACGGCTCCTGGAGTGTGAGCGGCGCCTGCGGCGACCGCCCCCATGCCGCCCTTTGCGCCGACTCACGGCTGCGGGAGTCATCACTACTCTCACTGGAGGACGAGTACCTATGCCTTCTCCTACCGTGCCTCCGGCTGCTCCTGGCCCTCCTAGGCTGACTCCTGTCCCTGGGTGACCTTCTTTCCTCTAACTCCCTAATTCTAGTGGGCGCAGGGGTAATGCCCCTAACCGTGGACCTGGCATCCACAAACTCCTGTTCACCCTTTCCCTCAGTTAACACTACCCAGGGTGAGTAACTTAACGTTATCGCTAAAAACGAGCCCTCCTAACTGCAGTAGAACTGATTCCCCTGTACCAGATCCTCCATCCCTAACTGCAGTAGAACTGATTCCCCTGTACCAGATCCTCCATCTCTAACTGCAGTAGAACTGATTCCCCCTGTACCAGATCCTCCATCCCTAACTGCAGTAGAACTGTTATGGACTAAACTAAGTCCTGGAATTATCTGTTCCCTTCCAAATTAGTTATCAATTGATATAATAGTCTAGACTGGGAAGAAACTATAAAGAACACACTGACACGAGCTGTTCAGTAGGTAAAAAATGTTCCTTCTGATTTTATTGTTAGTTACAACGGGCTATAAGGTTGGGGTGGGGGTTGATTGGCACAATTAGTCTGGCAAGGGTCATTATATTTGCTGATTTAGGCTATTGTAGCTTCTTCTCCAGGAGTCGTCTGTGAAGCATCATACATCACAAATATTTGTCCTTGTGGGGAGAATCCTCTTGTACATTCATCTAGCAGAGCTAAGCGTATGTTATCTATGTTTATCAGTTGAGTAGGAAAACAAGAGCTGAGCATATCATATAATATTGAATCATCAAGGTTAGAAGAATAAAACAACTAAAATATAGTAATGAGACAGTAAAATAACATTTTCCATGTAATTAAAACTAAAGCTTAAAGCGATAGATGTATGGGATATATGTCTCCTTAACAGTCCCCCCTAAAATGTTTATTTTGCTGTCCCTACCTAACAAGGGTTATCAGAGTTGCCCCAGAGGGAGTCCACCCTAGAGGTGGGTGTGGCTTTTCAGCTTGGCCTGGGGAGACCCGCGCAAGGCCAGGGACCAACCCTTCCAACTCCAATACCCTAACTATCCCTGTAGAGAATTGTAAGCGGAAAGCTCTGTAGGTTGCATGGGAGTGTAAGGAGACTCAGGAATAAAATCAGGTTTGTATTCATGCATTACAAACATTGGGACGGATACATTTGCAGCTTGTTTTGCTAGCTTCTTAATATATGGAATAAAACAACAAACTAAGAAAGAGACCAATATTAAAACTATCAATACAGTCACTCCTATCTGGGCCAAGGTTTTCTGCCACCCAGTCATCCATCCAAAATATTGGTCCCATGGCCTATTTATTCCAGAGTTCTTCTTTAATTCGATTGACAAATCTTCAAGTTTCTTAATAGCAAGAGTGACTTTACCATTTGGGCCGGTGTTATCAGGGATATAAGTGCAACAAGTGCTGGAGTCTGGTAACATTTTACAAACTCCTCCTTTTTCAGCAAGCATCATATCTAAGGCGATCCTGTTTTGGAAACTCATTTGTGCAGTTGGCCCTAACTGATCAGCCAAACCCTGGAGTGCATCTTTAGTATAGTTAACAAATCGCTGCTGATTATAGTAAATGTAATTAATCCAATCAACATTTTTATTCACGGTGATTATTGGAATTAAAGACTCAAACCCTGCTTTAACCTGATCACGGGCTTTAAATTCATCGGGTACCCCCCTAGGAACTCCAATGGCATCAATATATATGTGTGGATCAAGACTTCCACCTGGAGTCAAGTCTCTTTTAGCGCGATGAGGGGGTTCAAAGGGTACATTCGATGGATAGTGAGGGATGATATGAAGGGGCATAATCACCTTACTTAAGGCACATTCACCATTCCAGGAAGTGGGGAGATGGGACCTGATTTTCATGTCTCCACAAATCCAGTAAATATCACCAAGTGATTGTACTTGATTCTGCAGAGGGCTTTTAGAGCCATCTTTATACGTTTCACAATATCCTGTAGTGAAATTGACCATGGCTTTGCCAGAATGATGGTAGTTATAATAACAGGTATAATTTCCGGGATATATGGTTATACCTTCAGTTTGGCGAGGAGTTTGTTTAAGAATTGGGTAAGTGGTTTTCCACGTCTCACAAATTGTCTGGTTGGTGGAAACATTACTGAACAGGCTAAGGAAACATTGCTCAATTTGGGGTGGGAGATTAAGTGGAACAGTGCCTAAGTGGGGGCGTGCTCCTCCACAAACGAAACAGTTGGATTTATTATGTTGGACGGCACTATATTTCATCCATTCCAGCCAAACATTGGCATCACTAAATCCAGTTTCGATAGATATTGTCTCTTCAAAAGTAGGATTTGCTATAGCCCTCATATTGTTTGGTACAATAAGATTCGTAGGTTTTGTCTCCTTTTTGTTCAGATCCTTAGATTCTGCTGAATTATACATATCTTTTAGGAAGAATGTACCATTATATACAGAAGCAGTCTTACCAAAAGCCCATGCCGCTAATATATATGTACCTGCATCTGTGGAGGTGGGATTCACAAGGGTAAGGGTTAGTTTCATATTTGAACCAGGTCTATCGCTCTTTCTTAGACAAAGGCCTGTTTTTAGGAGGGCCATTCTTTTAAGCAAGGGAACACCATTCTTATCTACTTTAAGGCGAGCAGATTCGGGCTGATATCCCCAATCTGATCCCGTATTCCACCCTACAGCCCCCCAATAAGCACAGTTGTTTCCCCAATATTCATCAGTTACACAGATGTATAGTGAGCTAATGGCTGGTTTGCCATTATAAAGGTTACATTGCTCACAGAGATCGGGGCATCTAGCAATCATACAGAAATCAAACATAAACACAGCAGTATCGGTGTTTGAAGAATTAAACCAGAATGTTGTTAGACCTTCATTCTGAGTTACGGCAACCTGTAAAGCTCTCCCTGAGGAGATAATGAAAAGGATATATAGACCAATCATGTTTCTCCAGCCGGAGGGGTAGATTTCTTGCAATGTGAAGCGTGGATCCAAGATGGTCTTCCTTCCAGCTTCACTGAAGTGGGAGTGGTGAGGAGAACCTGGAATGGGCCGTCAAACCTAGGTTCAAGGGAGTGCTTTCTTACAAATTTCTTTACCAGCACCCAATCGCCTGGGAGGAGTGAATGAGCACCTGTTACAGACTCAGGATCTGGAAGAGAAGAGAACACTTGACCATGCACTTTAGTTAATTCACGTGTTAGTTGGCAAACAAAATCAGTTAATACATCAGACAGTAATTGTAATTGCTGGGGGAAATAACACCCTAACCTAGGGGCTGATCCAAATAGGATCTCAAAGGGGGATAATTTGTGCTCCCCCCTGGGTGTGTATCTGACACTGAACAGAGCTATAGGCAGGCTATCAGGCCATCCCATCCCAGAATCATGAGCCATTTTTAACATACGTGTCTTTAGAGTACCATTCATTCTTTCAATCTTTCCGCTACTCTGAGGATGATAGGGCGTATGGAAGTGCAAAGTTACTCCTAAAGCAGTCCATATCTCTTTGGTAACATTTGCAGTGAATGCAGGGCCCTGATCACTTTCTATTACTTCCGGTACACCGAATCTGCATACAATCTCAGAGAGTAATTTCTTGGCAGTAGTCTTAGCGGTCATGTTAGTCACGGGATATGCTTCTGGCCATCCGGAGAACATGTCAACAATTACCAACGCATATTCGAATCTTCCACTTTTTGGCATTTGGATGTGGTCTATCTGGATCCTTTGGAAGGGATACAAGGGTTTGGCCAGATGGAGTTTTGGAGGTTTTTCCATGCGTCCTGGATTGCATTTAGCACATGTTGCACAGGCAGCGGTGTAGTTTCTGGTAAAGGTGGTTATACCAGGAGCGAAGTAAGTCTTTGATATTAGGTTATTCATGAGATTCTTTGAAATGTGGGAAGGTCCATGTGCCCACTGGACGAGGGCTGGATAGAGGCTTCTGGGTATACATACCTTTTTGTTATGTGTATACAGCCCATCCTTAAGTACTGCCCCTTTTCCTAGCCATTCCTCTCTTTCTTCCTTAGCAGTGCTGTTTTGGATATTTTTTAATTTATCTTTGTTGTCTATGAAGCCCATCTGAAGAAGGGGAGTTAATGTTTCGTTGATTCCATCCTGAATTTTAAATTTTTCCTTCACATCTTCTGGCAATTCCTGTATTTCTTTCAGGGCGGCTGCCTTTGCAGCCTGGTCGGCCCTATGATTGCCTATGGTTTCAGCAGAATTGAGTTTGCCATGAGCCTTCACTTTCAGAACGGCCACTTGTTTCGGGTATGAGAGGGCTTCCATTAGTTCTGCAACAGATTTGCCATTCTTAATGGGTGTTCCGGCGGCTGTCAAATATCCTCTTGTTTTCCAGATGATGCCGAAGTCTAGGGCAACGCCCTGGGCGTATCTGGAATCAGTGTGTACATTGAGGCGTTTGTCTTTTGCAATTTTGCAGGCTGCAGTTAAGGCTTTGAGCTCTGCTTCTTGGGCAGAGTAGACAGTTGGTAAGGCTTCTGCTTGGAGCACAGAATCAGCGGTGGTGACAGCATATCCCACATGAAATTTGCCTGTATCATCTGCAAACCGTGAACCATCCACGAATAAAGTTATGTCTGGGTTTTCAAGTGGAGACGGGCTGACTGTAGGGAGGTGCGTTGTTTCTTGTTGCATGAGGTCAAAGCAATTGTGTCCTTCTAGTGCTGCCTGATGGTCATCTGTTTCATCATCATATGTGGTACCCCCCTCAGGAATTGGCAGAAGTGTGGAGGGGTTAAGGATGGAACAGCGTTGAAGAATAACATTGTCAGGCATGAGGATAGAACATTGTAGGCGAAGATGACGAGATGAAGACATATGTTTCGGTTGAGATTGGTTGAGTATTGCAGAAATGTCATGGGGGGCCAGAAGGACGCAATCATGGCCCAGGATGATGTCAGAGGTTTTATCAAGGAGAAAATGCGCTGCATACACTGCTCTCATGCAGGATGGGCTACCTTTTGCGACATTGTCTAATTGTCCGGAAAAGTAACCAATAGGCTTGATTCTTGATCCATGATTTTGGGCAAGGACACCAAGGGCGTGACCTTGACGTTCGGAGACAAAGAGTTTGAATGGTTTTTCATAGTCTGGAAGCCCAAGCGCGGGCGCTGAAGATAGGATAGCCTTCAGGGTGGTGAAACATTCAGCGGCTTCTGCTGTCATAGTAAAAGGCTCAGTCTTCAGTACTTCGTACAGAGGTTGCATAAGGATGGAGGCTTCAGGGATCCATGAACGGCAATATGAGACAAGGCCGAGGAAAGCATGCAGAGGTTTATGTCCTCGGGGAAGAATGATACCTTGTAAAGTCTTGATCCTATCGGATGTGATGTGCCTTGTCCCTTGAGAGATACATTGTCCGAGAAATGTCACAGTGGGTTGACACCACTGTAATTTAGCTTTGGATGCCTTGCATCCTTGCTCCGCTAGATGGCAGAGTAAATCTTCTGTTGCCTGTGCAGCGACAGGAAGTGTGGGTGAGCAGAGTAAAAGGTCGTCTACATATTGTAACAGGGAGACTTCCGGATGTGATTGCTTCCATGAATCCAGGATGGAGGTCAATGCTTTGGAAAATTGCGTTGGCGAATTTTGAGCCCCTTGTGGCATTACTGTCCAACAGTATTGCTCTTGTTCATGCGTGAAAGCAAACAGGAAGCGGCAAGATGCGTGTAGCGGAACGCTGAAAAATGCGTTACATAAATCCACCACGCTGAAGACAGAAGCGGAAGGAGGTATACCACAGAGTAGGGTATGAGGATTGGACACAATTGGAGTTTCTAATATTGTAGCTTCATTTACGGCTCGTAAATCTTGTACAAGGCGGTATTTGTCGGGTTCACCTACTTTCCCTTTCTTCTTAACAGGAAACAGTGGTGTGTTGCACGGTGAGATAGTTTTTACGATAGCTCCATTTGCGAGTAAGGTACGAATTTGATTTGAGATGGCTTCCGATTGAGCAGGCTTCAAAGGGTATTGAGGCTTCCTTGGCAGAGCCGCCCCATCCTTAAGGTAAACCATCACAGGTGGGACTTTCAGGCGCCCTATGTCTTCAGGGCCTTGTGACCACAGAGAAGGAGGGATCCGACGAAGGACATCATCAGGTAGGGTGGAAGGCAAGACTGAATCTATAGACATCAAGAGAGGAACAGAGCAGAGAGAAGAAGCTTCAGTCTGGTCGAGAGGTGTTGACACTGTGACAGAGCCATCCGGCAAGAACACCACCTTTGCTTGTAATCTGGAAAGGATGTCAGTACCCAAAAGATTTAGTGGACAAGTGGGTGAGACGACAAAACGTGCCAACAAGCCAGAAAAGGATCCCACTTGTAAAGGACAGGTCAGCGGGTTGGAACGAGGAATGCCATCCACTCCAACACAACAGACATCAGAATTAGTAAGAGTAGCTTGTTGTGGTAGATCTTGGGTCCTGATTACGCTTCGGGCTGCGCCTGTGTCTATCAGGAAAGTAGTAGGGGTCCCTTGGATTGGCAGTGTAACTTTAGCAAGGGGTCCGGATGCCAATCCAAATCCTTCGGCGGGTAGAGACATGATTGGAGTTGGGGTGTCAGACACAGGTTTGCCTATATCCTATTGAGGAAGTGGAGGAAGAGTTGGTGGAGGAGGCAGCATGGGGAAGCCATTGTTGGGGTTGTATTGGTTATATTGGACAGCATTAGGATTGTATTGTGCGCCATTTGGATTGTACTGTCTCCTTGGGCCCCTGCAATCACGGCTGAGATGTCCAAGTTTCCCACAATTATAACAATTTCTTCCTTTGTTGGGGTTAGGAGGGTTGTTTCCTTTTGTGGGTTTCAATTGTGAAATGAGATTGGTTTTCATGTCTTCGAATTTGCTTTCAAGGCCCTTTAATAATTGATCCTTGACCCGATTTAATTCTGTATCCTCAGGTGGTACTGCGACCATTGTTTCTTCGGCGACCATGATTGGTGTTGATTTCGGTTTTCCTAGGGCTGCTTCTAGTCCTTTAGCCACTGCTGCAAGGGTCTGGAGGGTAAGTGTACGATATTCAGGGCGTGCCGTCATCAGGCCCTTTCTTAGGACTTCCTTTAATCCATTGACAAAGGCTGATGACAACATGCTGTTGTGTGAGCTGCTGTATTTGTCAAATCCTAGATCATTAAACATCTGTGTCAGACGGATTTGATATTTCTCCACGGACTCCATCTTGTCCTGTGTGATGTCGTTAAGATTGACAGCCTGATCAGCCAGCCTATTCTGTGCCCAGGATCTCATTTGCTCACAGAATGACACACCAGACTCGTAGGTTGTGGTGTTACCAATTTGATTATAATTTAATGCGTTTTTCATGACAGGCCAATAAGCATCACCTGCTCTTATTTCACATAAACTCTCTAGGTCTTTCCAAGTTGCTGAGTAATTTCTTTGGAAGCCAACAAGCCTACGGTTGAAGGGCATAGGCTGGTGGTCAGGATCTGGTAATTGGGATATTAGAGTGGCCGCTTGGCTGGGTGTGAACGAAACATACAATATCCTCTTTTTATTCCTCTGGTCCTGGCTGGGAGGACAAGCATCAGGAGGGACTGGGAGTTGCATGAATCCACCCCCCCCCTGTTGTATTGGGGGGATTAGAACTGTCAGGATAGTAGGATGATTGATCCCTAGTTTTGACACTTGGACCTAAGAATGGATGGGGGGTGGACTCAGCATTATCTACAGTCATCCAGTCTGTATCATCCTGTAGGCGGTAATGTTGGCTGACCCCTAACTCATCTGTACGGAGTTCTCTCACCCTCTTGGGTCGGTAGTCTCTGGGTGTTTTAAGTGTCATTTCCCTAAGGTCCATTAGATGATTAATTCTCTTAGATATTTCACGCTCTAAATCTTTATCAGTAGGTTTTCTAGGCCTAGCGCCCCCTACTGCACCCTGTGTACTGCTGTCACATTCTATATCAGAATCATCCCCTAACACCATGATAGGATTTAGGTCTGGGGGGGAACATCTGACCTGAGACTTGTCTGTCTGTAATCGTCTCATTATTTTCTTTTTGTCTATGGCTGTTGTTTTCTTAATGTCTTTTAGTTGGTCAGCTATGTCATTTATTTGGCGTGTTAAATTCTCTGTGGCCACCTGTTGCCGGTGGATGGAGTCATCCAATTTAGAAGGAGTGACCACTTCATCATCTCCTAATAGCTTAATAGTGGGTGGAGTATACAGTTGGCCGGTAGTGGTCAATACTGGGTATAAAGGAGTGACAACCTGATTGGATGATGGACAATCTTGAATAAAAGGGTTATTTGGGAGGGGCATGGTACTCAAACTGGATGAATTAAAATGGCTGCCACCATGAAGAAGGGTGTTGTCCGAATTAAAATGGCTGCCACCATTGGGGACAGGGGTATCCATAAGATGGCCGCCAGAGGTGGCTTCATGGGCGGTGGCTTCAACGTTAGATGTTTGTACTGGAGTAAGAACCCTCCTTGCACCCTCATATGGTGGTGGCTGAACACAGGGGAAAGGGGACTCTTTGTGATACAAATATGTGATCTTCCCAGTTTTACCAATCACTCTTTGTTCAGACCAGTTATGTTCATGTAATTCCCTTGAGACTTTAAACCATGATTCTGCAATCTCTAGGAGACCTTTGTCTCGTAAATCCACCCCCTTATCCCTTAAAAGTATACGCCACTGTTCTGGTTGTAATCTTGGAGCAGTTACTGACAGATTTCATAGTTTGGCAAGTTTAACATACTTTTTTACGTATTTACTCCCCATTTTAGAGCGAATAAGTGTAAATGCAGTTTCCCCTTCACATTCATATGATTTAATACTATTTTGACCCATGGCAATGGCAGAAAATACGGGACAATGATTACATGTAATTAAAACTAAAGCTTAAAGCGATAGATGTATGGGATATATGTCTCCTTAACAGTTCTAAAAACAAGAAAGCTGATGCCCTGTCCAGATCATTTGTTGCTTCCGACTGTAGTAAGGAAGATAAAGGCTCCATTATTCCAACCACGGAAATCTTGGCCGCTACTGTGAGTACCCGGCCGTCCGGCCATTTGTTACAGACAAAGGGGGTAACATTGTCCTCTGGCCTGATAACCTCTATAGGTTGGAGGCAATGACACATCTGAGAAATCCTCTCAATTATAGGATGCTACCTGCCAGCCCCACAAATGTTTTTACTAAACAATTGTTACATCTTATAGATGATGATGTGGAACATATGCTTATAACACCTGAAGAGGCAGACTTCCTACGAGTTGATAATCCAGTGGTGCCCACTTTTTACCTTCTACCAAAGATCCATAAAAATCCTGTGACTCCAGGTCACAGGCTCCAGGTAGGCCCATCGTCTCAGGCATTGGAGGGCTTAACGAGAAATCTTGCGAGTTTATTGACTGGCGTCTCCAGTCGCATGTCACGAGCCTTGATTCATATATTAAGGATACGTCGGACCTTATAGTCAAACTACAGAACATAGACATAACATCTGAACATTTGCTCGTGACCTGCGATGTGGAATCGCTATATACTAACATTGCCCATTACAATGGTATTGAGGCCATACAATACTTTTTGAATATGGAACAGAAAGGCCTTTCGACTATTACGACCATTGCCAGACATTTTTTGAATAAACATGGGGGCTTGTACAGAGGCATGAGATGTTTTGGATTTTGAATAAACATGGGGGCTTGTACAGAGGCATGAGATGTTTTGGATTGGAGAAAGCCAATGTTACCACTCTCTGTAGATTTATCTCTGTGTTATCTCTTTCTCTGTAGCTTTCTCTCTGTGCTCTTTCTTCTCTGTAGCTTTCTCTCTGTGTATCTCTTCTCTCTGTGTAGGCTTTCTCTCTGTGGTACCTTCTCTCTCTCTGTAGCTTTCTCTCTGTGTAGTCTCTTTCTCTGTGTAGCTTTCTCTCTGTGTAATCTCTCTCTCTCTCTGTAGTTACTCTCTGTTGTATCTCTCTCTCTGTAGCTTTCTCTCTGTGTATCTTCTTCTCTTCTGTAGCTTTCTCTGCTGTGTATCTCTCTCTCTGTGTAGCTCTTCTCTGTGTATCTCTCTCTCTGTAGCTTCTCTCTGTGTATCTCTTCTCCTTGTAGCTTTCTCTCTGTGTATCTCTCTCTCTATCTCTTTGTAGTTTTCTCTGTGTATGTATCTTCTCTCTCTCCTCTGTAGCTTTCTCTCTGTGTCTACTCTCTCTCTCTGTAGCTTTCTCTCGCTCTGTGTATCATCTCTCTCTCTTGTTAGATTATCTCTGTTAGCTTTCTCTCTGTGTGATTCTTCTCTCTCTCTCTCTGTAGCCTGTGTATCTCTCTGGTGTTTTCTCTCTTCTGTTGTAGAATTCTCGGGTATCTCTCTTTCTCTCTGTAGCTTTCTCTCTGTGCATCTCTCTCTCTCTCTCTGTAGCTTTCTCTCTATGTATCTCTATCTGTGTAGATTTCTCTCTGTGTATCTCTCTCTCTCTGTGTAGCTCTCTCTCTCTGTAGCTTTCTCTATGTGTATTTCTCTCTGTCTCTGCCTTTCTCTCTGTGTATTTATCTCTCTCTATAGCCGTTTCTCTGTGTATCTCTATCTCTCTCTAGATTTCTCTCTGTGCATCTCTCTCTCTGTAGCTTTATCTCTTTGTATCTCTATCTCTCTGTAGCTTTCTCTCTGTGTATCTCTCTCTGTGTATCTTTCTCTCTGTGTATCTCTCTCGCTCTGTAGCTTTCTCTTGGTGTATCTCTCTTTCTGTAGCTTTCTCGCTGTGTATCTCTCTATCTCTGTAGCTTTCACTCTGTGTAACTCTCTCTCTGTGTATCTCTCTCTCTCTGTAGCTTTCTCTCTGTATATCTCTCTCTCTGTGTAGCTTTCTCTCTGTGTATCTTTCTTTCTCAGTAGCTTTCTCTCTGTGTATCTCTCTCTCTGTGTAGCTTTCTCTCTGTATATCTCTCTCTCAGTAGCTTTCTCTCTGTGTATCTCTCTCTCT
>JAACNH010001889.1:1500-45911 GCA_019447015.1 Hymenochirus boettgeri
ACAGAGGATTGGGAAACACCAGTGTTAGGAACAGGGGGCTGGGAAACCCAGTGTAGGAACAGGGGACTGGGAAACACCAGTGTTAGGCACAGGGGACTGGGAAACACCAGTGTTAGGAACAGGGGACTGGGAAAACCGTGTAGGAACAGGGGACGGGGACTGGGAAATACCAGTGTTAGGAACAGGGGGCTGGGAAACACCAGTGTTAGGAACAGGGGACTGGGAAGGAAACACAGTGTTAGGAACAGGGGGATGGGAAACACAGTGTTACTAACAGGGATGGGAAATACCAGTGTAGGAACAGGGGCTTGGGTGGGAAAAACCAGTGTTAGGAACAGGTGACTGGGAAACACCAGTGTTAGGAACAGGGGACTGGGGGAAACACCAGTGTTAGGGCCACAGGGGAGGGGGGAAACACCAGTGTTAGGAACAGGGGATGGGAAAAACCAGTGTAGGAACAGGGGACTGGGAAACAAACAAGTTGTTAGGAACAGGGGGCTGGGAAACACCAGTGTTAGGAACAGGGGACTGGAAACACCAGTGTTAGGAACAGGGGACTGGGAAATACCAGTGTAGGACAGGGGGACTGGGCAAACACCAGTGTAGGAACGGGGAATGGGAAACACAGGGGGTGGGGTTAGGAACAGGGGACTGGGAAATACCAGTGTTAGAAACAGGGGACTGGGAAACACCAGTGTTAGGAACAGGGGACTGGGACCCTACCCAGGTTAGGAACAGGGGACTGGGAAACACCAGTTAGGAACAGGGGGACTGGGAAACAAACAGTGTTGGACAACGGGGATGCGGAAAATCCATTGTTAGGAACAGGGGCTGGGAATACCAGTGTTAGGAACAGGGGCGGGAAACACCAGTGTTAGGAAAACAGGGGACTGGGAAATACCATTGTTCGGAACAGGGGCTGGGAAATAACAGTGTTAGGAACAGGGGACTGGGAAATACCATTGTTAGGAACAGGGGACTGGGAAACACCAGTGTTAGGGAAACAGGGGACTGGGAAAATACCATTGTTAGGAACAGGGGGCGGGGAAATACAGTGTTAGGAACAGGGGGCTGGGAAATACCAGTGTTAGGAACAGGGGACTGGGGAAACAACCAGTGTTAGGAAAAGGGGATGGGAAAAACACCATTGTTAGGAACAGGGGACTGGGAAATACCAGTGTTAGGAACAGGGGACTGGGAAACACCAGTGTTAGGGACAGGGGACTGGGAAAAAACACCAGTGTTAGGAACAGGGGACTGGGGAAAACACCAGTGTTAGGAACAGGGGACGGGAAACACCAGTGTTAGGAACAGGGGGCTGGAAACACCAGTGTTAGGAACAGGGGACTGGGAATAATACCAGTGGTATGAAAAACAGGGGACTGGGACACAGTGTAGGAACAGGGGAATGGGGAAACACCAGTGTTAGGACCCAGGGGAGGGACTTGGGACAAACGCCAAATGTGAGGAACAGGGGGCTGGAAATCCATTGTTAGGAACAGGGGGTGGGAATACCATTGTTGGAACAGGGGGCTGGAAACACCAGTGTAGGGCACAGGGACTGGGGAAACGCCAGTGTTTAGGAACAGTGGGCTGGAAAAACCTTGTTAGGAACCAGGGGGCTGGGAAACCCCAGTGTTAGGAACAGGGGACTGGGAAAAACCAGTGTTAGGAACAGGGGGACGGGGCAACCCATTGTTAGGACAGGGGGCTGGGAAAATTACAGTGTTAGAAAGCAACAGCGGGGTGGGAACACCAGTGTTAGGCCCAGGGGAACGAGCAGGAACCACCATGTGTCAGGCCCCACAGGGGACTGGGAAACACCAGTGTTAGGAACAGGGGACTGGGAAACAACAGTGTTAGGAACAGGGGACTGGGAAACACCAGTGTTAGGAAACAGGGGGACTGGGAAACACCAGTGTTAGGAAACAGGGGATCTGGGAAATACCAGTGTTAGGAACAGGGGGCTGGGAAACACCATGTTAGGAAAGGGGGATGGGAAACCCATTGTTAGGAACAGGGGGATGGGAAACAACAGTCGTTAGGTGAACAGGGGGCTGGGAAACACCAGTGTTAGGAACAGGGGACTGGGAAACACCAGTGTTAGAACAGGGACTGACAACACACCCAGTGTTAGGACCAGGGGATGGGAAACACCGATTGTAGGAACAGGGGGCTGGGAAATACCAGTGTTAGAAACAGGGGTACTGGGGGAAACAGCAGGGTTAGGGAAACCAGGGGGCTGGGAAACACCATTGTTAGAGAAAGGGGACTGGGAAAACCATTGTAGGAACAGGGGACGGGAAACACAACGTGTAGGAACAGGGGGCTGGGAAACACCAGTGTTAGGAACAGGGGGCTGGGAAAAAACCAGTGTTAGGAACAGGGGGATGGGAAAACCAGTGTTAGGAACAGGGGCTGAAACACACCAGTGTTAGGAACAGGGGCTGGGAAACACCAGTGTTAGGAACAGGGGACTGGGAAATACCAGTGTTAGGAACAGGGGTGGGAAAACACCAGTGTTTAGGAACCGGGGACTGAAAAACACACCAGTGTTAGGAACCGGGACTGAAAGACACACAGTTTTAGGAACAGGGGTAACGGGGAAACCCCAGTGTTAGGAGACAGGGGGGATGGGAAAATACCAGTGTTAGGAACAGGGGGCTGGGAAACACCAGTGTTAGGAACAGGGGGCTGGGAAACACCAGTAGTTCGGAAAGGTGACGGGGAAACAACCAGTGTTAGGAAACAGGGGACTGGGAAACACCAGTGTTAGGAACAGGGGGCTGGGAAACACCAGTGTAGGAACAGGGGGCTGGGAAAAACACACAGTGTTAGGAACAGGGGACTGAAAACACACCAGTGTTAGGAACAGGGGACTGGGAAACACCATTGTTAGGAACAGGGGGATGGGAAATACCAGTGTTAGAAAAAGGGGACTGGGAAAACACCAGTGTTAGGAAAGGGGGCTGGGAAACACCATTGTTTAGGAACAGGCGGACTGGGAAACACCATTGTTAGGAACAGGGGACTGGGAACCACAGGTTAGGAAACAGGGGGCTGGGAAACACCAGTGTTAGGAACAGGGGGCTGGGAGGAAACACCAGTGTTAGGAACAGGGGGCTGGGAAAACCAGTGTTAGGACAGGACTGAAAAACACACCAGTGTAGGAAACAGGGGGCTGGAAACCCATTGTTAGGAAACAGGGACTGGGAAACCCAGTGTTAGGAACAGGGGGTGGGAAACACCGTGTGTTAGGAACAGGGGACTGAAAAAACACACCCGGTTCGGGAACAAGGGGGACTGAAACACACCAGTGTTAGGAACAGGGGACTGGGAAACACCATTGTTAGGAACAGGGGCTGGGAAATACCAGTGTTAGAAACAGGGGGCTGGGAAACACCAGTGTTAGGAACAGGGGATGGGAAATACCAGTGTAGGAAAGGGGACTGAGGAGGAGGAAACACAGTGTAGGAACAGGGGGGACTGGGAAACACCAGTGTTAGGAACAGGGGCTGGGAAACACCAGTGTTAGGAACAGGGGACTGGGAAACACCAGTGTTTAGGAACAGGGGATGGGAGGAAACACCAGTGTAGGAACAGGGGACGTCGGACACACAGTGTTAGAACAGGGGAATGGGAAACACCAGTGTTATTAGGAACAGGGGACTGGGAAAACGCCAGTGTTAGGCACAGGGGATGGGGGGAATGCCAGCAGTAGTGTTAGGAACAGGGGACTGAGAAATACCATTGTTAGGAACAGGGGGCTGGGAAACACCAGTGTTAGGAACAGGGGGACTGGGAGGAAAACACCAGTGTTAGGAAAACGGGGGATGGGGAAAACACCAGGGTAGGAACAGGAGACGTGGGAACCACCAGTGTTAGGAAAAGGGGGACTGGGCACACCAGTGTAGAAAACAGGGGACTGGGAAAACCAGTGTAGAACAGGGGCTGGGGAAAACCAGGTGTTAGGAACAGGGGACTGGGAAACCAGTCGTTAGGAACAGGGGACGGGAAAACACCAGTGTAGGAACGGGGAATGGGACACACCCAGTGGTAGGAAACAGGGGGACTGGGAAAACACCAGTGTTAGGAAAAAGGGGACTGGGAAACACCCAGTGTTAGTGGTGAAACAGGGGACTGGGGAAATACCAGTGTTAGGGAAACAGGGGGCTGGGAAGGAAATACCAGGTTAGGAACAGGGGACTGGGAAACACCATTGTTAGGAACAGGGGGCTGGGAAAGACAATTGTTAGGAACAGGGGACGTGGGAAACACCAGTGTTAGGAACAGGGGGCTGGGAAAACACCAGTGTTAGAACAGGGGACTGGGAGAATCACCAGTGTTAGGAACAGAGGGCTGGGGAAACCCCAGTGTTAGGAACGGGGCGGGAACGCAGTGTTAGGGAAAACAGGGGATGGGAAATACCATTGTTAGGGAACAGGGGGCCTGGGCAAATACAGTGTTAGGAACAGGGGACTGGGAAACACCAGTGTTAGGAACAGGGGACTGGGAAACACCAGGTAGGAAAAAGGGGGACGGGGAGGAAACACGTGTAGGAAACAAGGGGACTGGGAAACACCAGTGTTAGGAACAGGGGACTGGGAAACACCAGTGTTAGGAACAGGGACTGGGAAACCAGTGTTAGGACAGGGGGGACTGGGAAAACCAGTGTAGGAACAGGGGAATGGGAAAACACCAGTGTTAGACCAGGGGGACAGGGACCCAGTGTAGGAACAGGGGGGACTGGGAAACAAACAGTTTTAGGAACAGGGACTGGGAAACAACAGTGTTAGGAACAGGGGACTGGGGAAACACCATGTATAGGAAAGGGCATGGGAAACACACGTGTTAGGACCAGGGGACGTGGAACACCAGTGTTAGGAACAGGGGACTGCGGAAAGACCAGTGTAGGAACAGGGGTGGAAATTACTTGTTAGAAACAGGGGGTGGGAAACACCAGTGTTAGGAACAGGGGACTGGGAAACACCAGTGTTAGGAACAGGGGACTGGAAAACCCAGTGTTAGGCACAGGGGGATGGGAAACACCATGTTAGGAACAGGGGGACTGGGAACTACCAGTGTTAGGACAGGGGACTGGGAACCAACAGTGTCAGAACAGGGGGCTGGGAAACACCATTGTAGGAACAGGGGGCTGGGAAATTACCATTGTTAGGCAACAGGTGGCTGGGAACCACCAGTGTTAGGAACAAGGGGCTGGGAAAACACCAGTGTTAGAAACAGGGGACTGGGAAACACCAGTGTTAGGAACAGGGGACTTGAAACACCCAGGTTAGGAAAAACAGGGGACTGGGAACACCAGTGTAGGACAACAGGGGACTTTGGAAACACCAGTGTTAGGACAGGGGGACGAAAACACACCAGTGTTAGGAAAAGTGGGACGGGAAACAACCAGTGGTTAGAACAGGGGACTGGAAAACACCAGTGTTAGGAAACCAGGGGGCTGGGAAAACCAGTGTAGAAAACAGGGACTGGGAAAACCCAGTGTTAGGAACAGGGGGACTGGGGAACACCAGGTAGGGAACAGGGGACTGGGAAAACACAGTGTAGAAACAGGGGAATGGGAAACCACCATTGTTAGGAACAGGGGGTTGGGGAAATAACCAGTGTTCGAAAAAAGGGGACTGGGAAACACCAGTGTTAGGAACAGGGGACTGGAAACACCAGTGTTAGGAACAGGGGCTGGGAAATTACCAGGTTAGAACAGGGGGGACTGGGAAACACCAGTGTTAGAAAAAAGGGGACTGGAAAACACCGTGTTAGGAACATGGGACTGGAAAACACCCAGTGTAGGAACAGGGGACTGGAAACACCAGTGTTAGGAACAGGGGACTGGGAAACACCAGTGTTAGGAACAGGGGACTGGGAAAACCCCAGTGTGTAGGAAACAGGGGACGGGAAATACCCAGTGTAGGAACAGGATGGGAACCCCAGTGTTAGGAAACAGGGGACTGGAGGAAACACAGGTTAGAGACAGGGACTGGGAAACACAGGGTTCGGAACAGGGAACAACGGCGGGACCCTAACCAGTGTTAGGAACAGGGGACGTGGGAAAGCACAGTGTTAGGAACAGGGGCTGGGAAAAACACCAAAGTGTTAGGAAACAGGGGACCTGTCGGGAAAAACAAACCAGTGTTAGGAAACAGGAGGATGGGAAAACAGCAGGGTAGGAACGGGGACTGGAACCCACCCAAGTGTTCGGAAAGCAGTCAGGGTGGGCAACACCAGTGTTAGGAAGCGGGGCTGAAACACCAGTGTTAGGAACAGGGGACTGGGAAATACCAGTGTTAGGAACAGGGGACTGGGAAAAAACACACACACGGGTTAGGAAACAGGGGACTGGGAACACACCAGTGTTAGGAAACAAGGGAGATGGCAAATACCAGTGTAGGACAAGGGGACTGGGAAACAACCAGTGTTAGGAAACAGGGGGCTGGGAACACCAGTGTTAGATTACAGGGAACTGGGAAAATCACCAGTGTTAGACACAGGGGACTGGCAAAACCAGTGTTAGGAACAGGGGACTTGAGAAATACCAGTGTTAGGAAAACAGGGGACGGGGAGGAAACACCAGTGTTAGGAACAGGGGACTGGGAGGAAACACCCCCAGTGTTAGGAACAGGGGGGAATGGCAAATACCAGTGTTAGGAAACAGGACTGGGAAACACCAGTGTTAGGAACAGGGGACTGGGAAACACCAGTGTTAGAACAGGGGACTGGGAAACACCAGTGTTAGGACAGGGGACTGGGAACCAGTGTTAGGAACAGGGGACTGGGAAACACATGGCTTAGAACAGGGGACTGGGAAACACCAAGGTTAGGAACAGGGGACTGCAATAATACCAGTGGTAGGAACAGGAGGGGAATGGGAAACACCAGTGTGTTAGGAACAGGGGCCCGACTGGGAAAACACATTGTTAGGAAACATGGGACTGGAAAACACACCAGTGTTAGGAACAGGGGACTGGGAAAACACCATGTAGGAACAGGGGGGACTGGAAAACACCAGTGTAGGAAACAGGGGACGGAAACGCAATGTGAGGAACAGGGGGGCTGGGAAAAAAATACCAGGGTTAGAAAACAGGGGGCTGGGAAACACCATGGGTAGGAACAAGGGACGGGGAAAACACCAGGTTAGGAACAGGGGGTGGGGAACTACCAGTGTTAGGAACAGGGGGATGGAAATACCGGTTAGGAAACAGGGGGCTGGGAAACACCATTGTTAGGAACAGGGGACTGGGAAACACCAGTGTTAGGAACAGGGGCTGGGAAATACCAGTGTTAGGAACAGGGGGGCTGGAAATACCCATTGTAGGAAACGGGGACTGGAAACACCAGTATTGGGCACAGGGAATGGGAAAACACCAGTGTTAGAACAGGGGACTGGGAAATACCAGGTTAGGAACAGGGGAGGGGAAAAACACCAGTGTTAGGAACAGGGGCCTGGGAAACCATTGTTAGGAACAGGGGACTGGGAAATACCAGTGTTAGGAACAGGGGGCTGGGAAATACCATTGTTAGGAACAGGGGGCTGGGAAATACCAGTGTTAGGAACAGGGGACTGGGAAGGGAAACACCAGTATTAGGAAAGGGGGACTGGGAAATACCAGTGGTAGGAACAGGGGGCTGGGAAATACCATTGTTAGGAACAGGGGACTGGGAAATTACCAGGTTCGGAACAGAGGGGAGGGGAAATACAGGGTTAGGAACAGGGGTGGGGAAATACCATTGTTAGGAACAGGGGACTGGGAAACACCAGTATTAGGAACAGGGGACTGGGAAACACCAGTGTTAGGAAAAAAGGGGAATGGGGAAAATAACCAGTGTTAGGAACAGGGGGCTGGGAAACACCAGTGTTAGGAACAGGGGCTGGGAAACACCAGTGTTAGGAACAGGGGACTGGGAAACACCAGTATTAGGAACAGAGGGACTGGGAAACACCAGTGTTAGGAACAGGGGACTGGGAAATACCAGTGTTAGGAGACAGGGGACTGGGAAACCCATTGTTAGAACAGGGGGGACTGGGAAACCACAGTGTTAGGAACAGGGACTGGGAAAAAACACAGTGTTAGGGAACAGGGGACTGGGAAACACAGTGTTACCGAACAGGGGACTGGGGAAATACCAGTGTTAGGAACAGGGGGCTGGGAAATACCAGTGTTAGGAACAGGGGACTGGGAAACACCAGTGTTAGGAACAGGGGATGGGGAAAAACACCAGTGTTAGGGAACAGGGGATGGGGAACAGCAGTGTTAGGAAAACAGGGGACTGGGAAACCATTGTTAGAACAGGGGAGAAACACCAGTGTTAGAACAGGGGACTGGGAAACACCAGTGTTAGGAACAGGGGACTGGGAAATACCAGTGTTAGGAACAGGGGAATGGACACACCAGTGTGGAACGGGGAATGAGGAAACACAGGTTAGGAACGGGGACTGGCAAATACCAGTGTTAGGAACAGGGTACTGGGAAACACAGTGTTAGGCACAGGGGGTGGGAAACACCAGTGTTTAGGAAAGGGGAATGGGAAACACCAGTTTAGGAACAGGGGGAGGCAAATACCAGTGTTAGGAAAGGGGGACTTGGAAATACCAGTGTTAGGAACAGGGCGACTGGGAAACACCAGGGTTAGGAACAGGGGATGGGAAACACAGGTTAGGAACAGGGGAATGGCAAATACCAAGTGTTAGGGAACAGGGGACTGGGAAACACCGTGTTAGGACAAGGGGAACTGGGGAAACACCCAGTGTTAGGAACAGGGGACGGGAAACACCAGTGTTAGGAAACAGGGGACGTGGAAATAGCCAGTGTTAGGGAACAGGGGAATGGGAAACACCAGTGTGAGGAACAGGGGGACTGGGAAACACAACAGTGTTAGGAACAGGGGATGGGCAAATACCAGTGTTAGGAACAGGGGACTGTGGAAACACCAGTGTTAGGAACAGGGGACTGGCGAAACACATTGTTAGGAACATGGGACTGGAAAACACAAGTGGTATGAACAGGGAGCTGGGAAACACCATGGTTAGGAACAGGGGGACTGGGAAACCCAGTGTTAGGAACAAGGGGACATGGAAACGCCTAGGTTAGGAACAGGGGGCTGGAAAACAACCAGTGTAGGAACAGAGGGCCGGGAACACCTGTTCGAACAGGGGACGGGAAACACCAGGTTTAGGAACAGGGGGCTGGGAAATAACCAGTGTAGGAAAGGGGGATGGGAACTACCAGTGTTAGGGAAAAGGGGTGGGAAACACTCATTGTAGAACAGGGGGACTGGGAACACAGTGTTAGGAAACAGGGCTGGGAAAAACCAGTGTTAGGCAACGGGGGACTGGGAAATACCATTGTTAGGAACAGGGGACTGGGAAAACCCAGTATTGGAGAAAAGGTGACTGGGAAACACCAGTGTTAGGGAAACAGGGGAGGGGAAAACACCAGTGTTGGAAAGGGGACTGGGAAACACCAGTGTTAGGAACAGGGGACTGGGAAAAACACCATGTTCATTGTTAAGGAACGGGACTGGGAAATACCAGTGTTTAGGACAGGGGGTGGGAAATACATTGTTAGGGAACAGGGGGGTGGGAAAGGAAATCCAGTGTTAGAACAGGGGACTGGGAAAACACCAGTATTAGGAAACAGGGGACTGGGCAAACCGTGTTAGGAACAGGGGGCTGGGAAATACCATGTTAGGAACAGGGGATGGGGAAAACAGGGTAGGAAAACAGGGGGATGGGAAAAACAGGTTAGGAAACAGGGGGCTGGAAATACCATTGTTAGGAACAGGGACTGGAAACACCAGTATTAGGAACCAGGGGACTGGGGACACCACCAGTGTTTAGGAAACAGGGGACTGGGAAAAATAGGAAACACCAGTGTTAGGAACAGGGGGCTGGGAAACACCAGTGTTAGGAACAGGGGGCTGGGAAACACCATTGTTAAGGAACAGGGGAATGGGAAACAACAGTTTAGGAAAAAGGGAATGGGAGAACACGTGTTAGGAAACAGGGGGACGGGGGAAATACAGTGTAGGAACAGGGGGGACTGGGAGGAAACACCCCCAAAAGTGTTAGGAACAGGGGACTGGGAAACACCAGTTGTTAGGAACAGGGGCTGGGAAATACCAGTGTGAGGAACAGGGGACTGGGAAATACCAGTGTTAGGAACAGGGGACTGGGAAACACCATGTTAGGAACAGGGGACTGGGAAACAACCAGTGTAGGAACAGGGGACTGGGAAACACCAGTGTTTTAGGAAGGGGGACGGGGAAGACACCAGTGTTAGGAACAGGGGATGGGAAAACCATTGAGGAAAGGGGACTGGGGAAACACCAGTGTTAGGAAACAGGGGACTGGGATGAAAAACCAGTGTTAGGAACAGGGGACTGGGAAACACAGTGTTCGGATGACCACAGGGGACTGGAAACACCAGTGTTAGGAAACAGGGGGCTGGGAAAAATACAGGTTAGGAAAGGGACTGGAAACACATTGTTAGGAACAGGGGACTGGGAAACACCAGTGTTAGGAACAGGGGGGCTGGGAAACACCCGTGTTAGGACCAGGGGGACTGGAAACACAGTGTTAGACAGGGGATGGGAATGCACCAGTGTTAGGAACAGGGGACTGGGAAACACCATTGTTAGGAACAGGGGACTGGGAAACACCAGTGTTAGGAAAAGGACGGGGGAAACACCAGGTTAGGAACAGGGGGGCTGGGAATCCAGTGTAGGCCACAGGGGGACTGGACAACACCATGGTTAGGACAGGGGGGATGGGAAAACACCAGTGTTAGAACAAGGGGACTGGGAAACACAGTGTTAGGAACAGGGGTGGGAAAACAGTGTAGGAACAGGGACTGGAAACACCAGTGTTAGGGAAACAGGGGACGGGGAAAACACCAGGTTTAGGAAACAGGGGACTGGGGAACAAACACCAGTGTAGGCAAAACAGGGGACGGGAAATCCCAGTGTTAGAACAGGGACTGGGAAAACACAGTTTAGGAACAGGGGACTGGGAACACCAGTTTAGGAACAGGGGGGGCTGGGAACTCCAGTGTTGTAGGAAAAACAGGGGGAAGGGGAAAAGAGGGAAACACCAGGTGTTAGGAACAGGGGATGGGAAACACAGTGTTAGGAACAGGGGACTGGGAACACCAGTGTTAGGAACAGGGGCTGGCCACACCAGTGTGGAAAAGGGGACTGGGAAACAACATTGTTTAGGAAACAGGGGATGGCAACCACCAGTGTTAGGAACAGGGGATGGGAAAACAGTTGTAGGAAAAGTGACTGGGGAAACACATGTTGCGACTCCACAGGGGACTGGCCGACACACAGTGTTAAGAAAAGGGGACTGGAAAACCCAGTGTTAGGAACCAGGGGACTCGAGGAAAGGAAACACCAGTCCGTTAGGAAAGGGGACGGGGAAACACCAGTGGTTAGGCAACAGGGGGACTGGGTAAACACAGTGTTATTGGAACGGGGACTGGGAAACACCAGTGTTAGGAACAGGGGGCTGGGAAATACCAGTGTTAGGAACAGGGGACTGGGGACACACCATTGTTAGGAAAACGGGGACTGGGAAAAACACCAGTGTTGCTAGGAAACAGGGGCCGCGGAAAACACCAGTGTTCAGGGAACAACGGGGAATGGGAAATTCCCACCCAGTGTTAGGAACAGGGACGCGGAAAAACCAGTGTTGACAAACAGGGGTCGATCACTGGGAAAACACAGTGTTAGAAACAGGGGACTGGGGAAACACACAGGGTTACGGAAACAGGGGACTGGGAAATACCAGTGTTAGGAACAGGGGGCTGGGAAATACCAGTGTTAGGAACAGGGGACTGGGAGGAACCACCCACGTGTGAGGACAGGGGGACTGGAAAACACCGTGTTAGGAAACAGGCGGACTGGAAATACCAGTGTAGGAACAGGGGGAATGGGGAAAACACCAGTTTGTTAGGAACAGGGGGGTGGGATCAATACCAGTGTTAGGAAACAGGGGGCTGGGAAATCCCATTGGTAGGAACAGGCCTGGTCTTGCCCTGGGAAAAACCCAGTGCTAGGAACAGGGGCTGGGAAATACCAGTGTTAGGAACAGGGGGCTGGGAAATACCATTGTTAGGAAACAGGGGACTGGAGGGAAACACAGTGTTAGGAACAGGGCTGGGAAACACATGTTAGGAACAGGGGGGACGGACATACCAGTGTAGGAACAGGCGACTGGAAACAACCAGGGTTAGGAACAGGGGATCTGGGAAACCCCCGTGTAGGAACAGGGGATGGCGAAAAGACCAGTTGTTAGGAAACAGGGGACGGGAAAACACCCAGTGTTAGGAACAGGGGGTGGGGACCTATACCAGGGTTAGGACACAGGGGGCGGGAAATACCAGCCTGTTAGAAAAACAGGGGACTGGGAACACACCAGTGTTAGGAAAGGGGGTGGGAAATACCAGTGTAGAACAGGGACTGGGAAACATCCAGTGTTAGGCACAGGGGGACGGGAAACCACCAGTGTCAGGAAAGGGCGGACTGGGACCCCAAGACCACCAGTGTAGGAAGGGGACTGGGAAACACCAGTGTTAGGCACAGGGGACTGGGAAACACAGTGTCAGGAACAGGGGCTGGGGGAAATACCAGTGTTAGAACAGGGGACTGGGGGGAAACACAGTGTTAGGCACAGGGGGGACTGGGGGAAACACCAGGTCAGAAACAGGGGGTGGGAAATACCAGTGTAGGAACCGGGGAACTGGGGAAACACCATTGTTAGGAACAGGGGACTGGGGGAAAATACTCAAGGGTTAGGCCACAGGGGACTGGGGGAAACACCAGGGTCAGGAACAGGGGGCTGGGAAAAATACCAGTGTAGGCACAGGAGGACTGGGAAACACCAGTGTTAGGAACAGGGGGCTGGGAAATACCAGTGTTAGGAACAGGGGACTGGGAAACACCAGTGTCAGGAACAGGGGGCTGGGAAATACCAGTGTTAGGAACAGGGGACTGGGAAAACACAGTGTCAGGAACAGGGGAATGGAAATACCAGTGTTAGGAACCAGGGGACTGGGAAACACCGGGTAGGCACAGGGGCTGGGAAAACACCAGTGTTAGGAACAGGGGGCTGGGACCCCAATAACACCACGGTTAGGAACAGGGGACTGGAACACCCAGTGTTAGGAACAGGGAAGGGGAAAAAAACACCAGTGTCAGGAAAGGGGGTGGGAAAATACCAGTTGTTAGGAAACAGGGGATGGGAAACACCATTGTTCAGGAACAGGGGACTGGGAAACACCAGTGTTAGGAACAGGGGACTGGGAAACACCAGTGTTAGGAACAGCGGAGGGAAAACACCAGTGTTAGGAACAGGGGACTGGGAAACAACAGTGTTAGGAACAGGGGACTGGGAAACACCAGTGTTAGGAAAAGGGGACTGGGAAACACCACGTGTCAGGACAAAGGGGGGGGGGGGATGGGAAAACACCAGTGTTAGGAATGGGACATGTGGTTAGTGTAGTAAGGGAAGGGTAAGTTTCATTTGGTTTATATATTTTGGGTAAGTTCCAGGTAGGGTAGGTAGGGGTAGGGTAGGTAGTCAGGGTAAGGTAGGTTGAGGTGGACTCTACCCTTTCTTTCGAGCTGATTGAAGAAGCGTAAAAAGAATGTTTCCTTTCTATTGCAGATCAAACGTAACGGTGCCAGAGAAATTTCGGCGGATGGTGGAGTCTCTCCGGGCTGATGTGGTGCAGGGAGTGGGAGTGAAGGTGCTGGAGAGAGTGTACGATATAATGGAACGTGAGGATGACGCCGACAGGGCGGTGGTGAGTGTGACTGCCCTTAATACCTAACGTCTTGTAAATTGAAACAGCAACATGGGGACCACAAACTAGATGTGGCATGTACCGTCCTCCCCGCTAACTGCTATCTAATCATTGAGTGGATTCTGCTCCTAATTTTACCTATAGGACGTGGGGCACAGGTAAGTAGTGTAATAGTGAGTAAATGGCGCACTAAGGCTACTCACTCCTCCAATACTCTATATTTGCGCACTCACTGCTCCAATTCCTCAGCCCTTATTTCACTCACTGTCATACTACTCCAGTCTCTACTCACCATCCACTGCTCCAAACTACTCGTTCTTATTCACTCATGCTCCCATATTAATCAGGTCTACACTCACTGCTCAACTTACGCTGTCTTCCTACTCAACTGCTCCCATCTTACTTCAGTCTTATAACTCACTCGCCACACTTACTATGTTTTGCTCACTCACTACTCCCATTCCTCAGTCTTACTCACTCACTGCTCCCATTCACTCAGTCTTACTCACTCATGCTCCCCATCTACATCCGTTTACTCCTCACTGCTCAAACTTACATGAGTGAGCCATCGGACTCACTCTATGGATCCATCAGTCAGTCTCAATCACTCACTGCTCCCCATCCAATCAGTCTTATTCACTCGTCTTAATAACTCATGCTCAAAACTTACTCAGCTTACTTCCTACCCTCGCTTCCAACTTACGTAAAGTCTTATTTGCACTGGCACTGCCGACAACCCATTAACAGCTCTTACTCACCACTGCTCCAACTCCGTGTCTTCTCTACTCACTGCTCATACTTAACAGTGCTTACTCAGGCACTGTCCCCCTACTAAGTCTTATTCAACTCATGCTCCACTTACCAGTCTATCACTCCTGCTCCAACTACACTGTTTACTCACTCACTCATCCGCCCAACTTACTCAGTTACTCATCCCCCCACTGCCTCCCAAATTACTCAGTCTTACCCTCCTGCTCAAACCTACTCAGTCTCTCAATAACTGCTTCACTTCTCAGTTACTCCCACGGCTCCAATTACTCAGTCTTATCCCCTACTGCTCCCATTTACTCCGTCTTATTCATCCAACCTCCTCCGCACTGACTCGGTTTTGCTCCCATCATTCCTCCCATTACTCAGTCTTTACTCTCTCACTCGATGCCATTCCCACTCCCCAGCTCCTATCATCACTGCTACACATTCACTCAGTCTTACCTACACTCACTGCTCCCCATTCCACTCAGTCTTACTCCCTTCACTGCTCCCCCATTCACTCAGTCTCTTACTCACTCAACGCGCTCCCATCACTCCGTCTTTCAATCACTCCAGATTACTCACTCCATGCACCAACTTATCAGTCTTAGTTTTACAGCACTGCTCCACAACACCTTCTACCCCAGTTCTTATTCACAGCCACATGCTCCACCACTTACTCCGTCTACCCTCACACTCCCTGCTCCCAACTTGACGCTGTTTCCTCCACTTCATTATCCTCCTTACCCGCTTACTCATTCACTGCTCCCCACCACTTACTCCAAATCTCTATTCACTCAACTGTCCATTATTCCAGTCTTCATCACACTCTAATTCTCCAACTTACACTGTCTTATTACTCACGCCACGCTCCAAATCCCTCAGTCTTACCTTCACATCCCCCGCGCCTCCCCAAACTTCTACCGCCAGTCTATCAATCACTGCTTCCTTTACTTCCCGGCTTATTCATCCCTGTCCCATTCCTCGTCCCTCCTTCCCTAACTCACTGTAGCATTCCCCCTTACTCAGTTTACCTCACTCCACTGTCCCCACACTTCCTCGTCTACTCACTCCACTGCTCCCACCTACTCAGTTTACTCCATCACTGCCTCCCACGAACTCACCAGCCTCCTCTCCTCCACTCACTTGCTCCCACTTACTCCGTTCATTCCCTCATGCTCCCACTTACGCCGTCTCTTCTCACCCTCCCTGCTTCACTTCCTCGTCTATTCCCTCATGCCTCCCCTGCCCTTACTCAGTTCTTACTCATATCTCTATTTTCTTCTGCACCGGTGCCAGTTCTGGTATTAGCTCATCCAGTCGCGTTGATAACAGGGAACCTTTCCCAGTTGCCCCCCAGCCGGCCGGCCTTTTTCCCTCCTACATTTGGTGGGTTTTTTTGGCCTCTCCTCCCTCGGCAGCCCCTTCCTTCCCCGTTAGGCCCGTAACGAGCCGATAGTTGCTGAGTTCGGTTGAGCCAGGCCGCCCATGGCCGATGTCTTATTCCAACACAACTCAAACTACCCTCTCACCCTGTACCATTACTTATCCCTGCTCTGTCCACGACTCTCCCCCCCCCCCACCCCCCCCACCCCCCCCCCCTACACACTATCTGTCTGTACTGTTCCTTACATACTCTACCCTCGTACTCTTACTATTACTGTTACTATATGTACTATTCTGTATCGTCTAACCCGTACTCTCCTGTCCGGTCCTCACCCTCCTGTACTCCACCTCCTGTCCTCAACCCACCCGTCCTCTCCTGACTGTACTCTCCTGTCCTTGTCCCTCCTCTTACTGTCCTCCCTCCCCATCCTATACCTCGTCCTCTCTTTTGGTACGTTCCCTTCTCTCCTATCCATTGAGTTTCCTTGTCCCCTTTATTATCGTAGGGGCTATACTGTACGCAGCGACTCTGGCCGTCCTCTTCCCGTGTATTATCTCCTTCCGAGCCCAGCTCCGAGCTTTCTGTACTGTACTGTACTCGATCACGCTCGTCTTTCGATACTCGAGTCTTATTACTTTATGTCTATACATAATGTTCTCCTGTTCGTCCTATATCTTTACGCGTGCCCGCTTACTGTACTGACTGGCCTACTATTCCTTATATGCTATCACTGCCTCTTCCTTTAATTATATGTGCTATACTGTACCTCTGAACTGTTCCGTACTATCCGACTTTGCTTCCTGTGTATCCCTGTCCTACTTATCGGTGACACTGTGCGTACCTTTTTCTTCTACGCTTATTTTCCTGTCCCTCTCCTCTTATTGGTGCTACTCTTACTGTTTAGTTGGTACTTTTTCTGTACTTTCTCTACCTGTGCTGCAGACACCCTATCCTATCCTACCAGAGCACCATAATGGTTTGTATACTCAGATACATCTCCTCTCCGATCCGTCCTGTGCTCTACCTTCTCGGATCTAGTGGCATCTCCTGATACTGTACACTCCCTATCCCTGTTGCTCCCGTCCTCGTCCCGTACTGTCCTTATTTAGTACTTGTGATACCCCACCTACTATTTATCCACTGTCCCTGTACGCTCTCTTGCTCTCCTGTGCCTGCTAACTATACTCTCTCCGACTACGATAACGTCTCTATTGTCCTATCTCTCTGTACATACATTTCTCTTCTGTACTCTTTATCTATGTACGTCCTTCCGGCTGCGACTTCTTATCTATCTTATATTTTATGACTGTACTAGACTCCTCACCATCGCACTACCCACATATCTCTACCCCGCGATGTTTTTCCTATACTAACTTTACTATTTATCCTCTACTGGACTATCTATCCTGGTACTATCTGATGGTTTTTTTGTTTCCTATCCTCTCCTGTAACTGTACTTATTGGCATATGCTTTCCTATTGTCCTCCTGTACTTTTTTTTTGGACAACCCCGCCCCATCCTATACGAGCCACAACGCTCCACCCCCGCCGTATATCTAGTCACCCAGATACTATCTGTACTATCATGTAACCTCCTCTTCTCCTCCGCACTCACCACTCTATACTTTCCTTGTATACTCTTACCTCCATCACCCCCCCATGTATATACTCCCCGTTCCCCCTACTGCCTCTACTAGGTCGACACTGTGTCGAATTGTATGTCTTTTCACTACTCCCTCTCCTATTTCTTCTGTACTCTGTGTATTCTCTCATTGTACATCTGCTCCTCTTGGACTTGCTTACTACCTCCTCTGATTCTCTATCTTCCAGACCCGTTCCGTCCCCCCCCTAGACCCTTCCTACCTGTTGGACCCCTTGCTTTGTATCCCTCTTGAATTCGTCCGATTCGTCCCTCTCTTCGCCCCTCGCATCTGGTCCCGCCCACGACATTCCCCTCTTTTTTCCTCCACTAGTCCTCTCGGACACTGCCTTCTAGAGTTCCTATTTCAGCCTTCCGCACCTCCCATCATATACCATGTTGTCTTTTCATTATAGCTCCACCCGATAACTGGCTTGCGTTCCCCCTAGCCAGCCCGCTTGAACGACGCTTCGCTAGTCATAATGTGATCTGACAGATCTTCCTCCGCAGAGAACCTCGACTTACACAGACCTGTGGCACGTATGTCCCCTGGGCTCGGTCTGCTCCGGGTTCCCCCACCCTTGGCTGTGCTACCTTGCTCCCCCCCCCGGGCTTTTCCTTAGGGTTGAACTCCTTGCCATGTGGTGTCCGATTACATTTGTACTAAGTCCTTCCCCTGCCTTGAGACGCTCCCAGTCGGACTGATCATTGTCTTGTTTTACCCCACGATCTTCACCACCAACCGTAAATTGGTCCCATGCTCCTACGGTCCCATGAGCGTCCCCCTGTATCTCCTTAATGCATAAACAGCCTACCACCATCGCCACTTCCCTGGTGGCCCGAGACACCTTCAACAAGCCTCCTGTCACTCTTCTCTTCTCTACTGTTATTTCCTCGTCGCCTCACTGTATCTGTATTATCTCATCCGCTTTACTGCACCTCTCCTCTTTTTAACTGTAGATTCACGCACAATCCCGATACCCCCCCCTCGGCCCGCCCGAGCAACCCACCCTCACCTGACCGAGTGACGTGCGACCCCCCCCACCTCCGTCCTATGTCAGTTTCCACCCTTCGCTCGGTTTCGGTGCTTATGTGTGGTACCTCATCCTCTCTGAGTCTCATACATGTGTTAGTTTTTTCTACTCTTTTCGCCCTGTCCTCTCTCGATATTCTCTCCTTGTTACCGCCTGTACGACTGTGTACGTTACTTGGCTTGGACATCAGCCCAGTCCGTATATTCTGACGTGTGTATACATTAGTCGCACCTCTACCCTCGCTCTGTGCAGAAAAGTACTTTACTGTACTCCTGAGATTTATCCTGTTCACTGTCCTTGTGACATGTTTTTTTTCCCGCTACGTTACTGTGCACTGTACTTTCTCTCCTGTACTTATACCCGATTATCTACACGCCTAACCCCCCTAATCCTATTAACTGTACTGTACTAGACATATTCTCTACTGTACCTGTAACATACGTGTATGTACTATTCGATTACTGGTACTGTATATACTGTACTATACCTATTCTCTACTGCCGACTGACGTCTCTCCATATACTGTACTATCACCTATTCTCTACTGGGACTGTACTATACTGTTACTATAATATATACTTCTTACTGTACCATATACTGTACTCTCCCAGTTCGCTTACTTGTACTGTTACTGTACTGACGATCTCTTTTGCGACCGGTCCTCCATATTTATACTTCTACGTTACTATAACCCTTTACTTATGTACCTGTCTCTATACTTTTCGCCGACTAGCCTGTACTATACTGTACTATTCCTATTGATCTGTATATACTGTATATACTTACTGTACTATACTATTCCTCAATTACTATTCTCTACGGTCACTATCCATCTGTACGTCACTATACTATATGTATTATGCTATTTGTGATTACATCACCCCCTCCCCACTACACCAATCTACTGTTACCCCCCACTACTTCCTCACAGTACCCACATATTACGCTGTTACTACCTCCTCACATTGACTATCCTGTACTACGACGTATGAACAACCGAACTACTGCCATACTGTCCTACACTGTACTATACTGTCCGTGTAATATACGCCGATTTACCACAGACCTGATGACCCTCCCCCACCCTACATATACATTCTGACTGTACTGTCTACACGTACTCCAATCACCATTCTCTACTGACTCAGTACTATCCTATTCTCTTATGTAATATACTATCTCCCACGCACTGAAAACAACCCCATACTCCACAACCTCTTACTGTCTGTACTATATATTCCTACTAGTAAGTGTACTAACTATTACTCTACTGACTATACTAATGTAACTATTCTCTACTGTACTACTATTCTTACGTACTATATCTTAATGTACTGTACTATATATATGTCGCTACTGTACTGACGATTTACTATAAACTTACTATACTGTACTATTACTATTTACTGTACTGTTATATACTGGCTACAGACTCGCATACTAACTGATACAGTACTCGTTACTACTTACTGTTACTATACTGTAACTATAATTCTACTGATACTGTACTAGACATTCTCTACTTACTTACTATACTATTCTCATGTACTGCACGGTACATACCATTGTTACTGTACGGATCTGATGAGTACTCTTATGTACTATACTATACTCTACTGATATACATCTATACTTAGGACTATATATCTATACGTCTTACTAGTACTATTCTCTTACGTAATGAATATTCGCTACGACTTACTGTATTCTCGTACTAACCTGATCTACTACGTACATTACTATTCTACTACTGTTAGACTGTACTATACATCGCATCTATTCTCTACGACTTTACAACTGTGACTATTAGCTCTTATTCTATGTTTCTACAGTTAAATACGACTGTACTATGCTATCTACTGATCTAGTATATCTTGACGTGTATATACTCTATGACTGTACTATACTATTCCTCTACTGTACTGTACTATTACTGTACTGTACTGTACTATACCATCTACGTGTATATGACTATACTGCATGTACATATACTATACTGATCTATACTATATGTACTACGCGGATCTTAGTACATCATGGTACTGTACTGTACTATTCTACTACTGATTATACTGTACTTGGTACTATTCTACTGTACTATAGTACTATATGTACTGTATGTACTATCTAGACTGTACTGTACTATACTGTACTATACAGACTCCGCATAATGTACTTTAGCTGTACTGATATCTCTCACTGTACTGCTACTACTGACTGATACTATGACAATTACTATACATTCTATACGTAATGTACTCTACTAGTACTGTACATAGTTCTTACTGACTATACTATTCTCTTACCTTTACGGTCACTCTATACCATGTCCTACATGTACTGTACGATACCTATTCTGATATACTCTAACTGTACTATACCATTCTCTAATGTAAGGTACTGATACTATTCTCTACTGTTACTATACTATTCTTAGTGTACTATACTGTACTATTCTCTCTACAGTACTCTACTATACTGTTATATATTCTCGAATGAAACATATACTATCTCTACTGTACTGTACTATCCATTCTCTACTGTACTGGTACTATCTATATGTACATATACTGTACTTACTTTGACCATTCTCTACGAACTTACTATACTATTCTCTAGTACTATACTATACTGTACTATACTATATGGATATATTAACTGTACTATATATCGTACTGTACTGTACTGTACTATACTATACTGAAACTATACTATACTGTACTATAGTTACTATATTATACGTACTATTACTATACTGTACTGTTACGTACTTATATATACTGTACATGACGAGAATAAACAGGTACTGAGCCACTGAATAAACTGTACCGTAACTGGATATGTACTGTACTGTACATACTGTACTGTATTATACTGTACTATTATTATACTGTACTGTACTTATACTGTTAATGTACTGTACTATACTATACTGTACTTTACTATACTATACACCTTCACCCACTGTTTTTCAGAAGACAAACAATATATACATTTTAAGGGGGGCATTATAGCATACCCCAAAGTTTCAAGAAGACTAACATAGATTAATTTTGAGGGGGCTATACATGGTACCCCACAGTTTCAGAAGACTAAAAATAGATTAATTTGAGGGGGCTATAGATGTTACCCACTGTTAGAGGACTAACAATAGATTATTTGAAGGGGGGTATACATAGTGTTACCCCAACTGTTTCAGAAAGATAACAATAGTTACATTTTGAGGGGGCTATACATAGTGTACCCCACTGTTCCAGAAGAAACGATATGTTCATTTGAGGGGGCTATACATAGTGTACCCCACTGTTCCAGAAGATGAACGATAGGTTCATTTTGAGGGGGCTATTCATAGTGTACCCCACTGTTCCAGAAGAAAACGATAGGTTCATTTTGAGGGGGGCTATACATAGTGTACCCCACTGTTCTAGAAGATGAACGATAGGTTCATTTTGAGGGGGGCTATACATAGTGTACTCCACTGTTCTAGAAGATGAACGATAGGTTATTTTGAGGGGGGCTATACATAGTGTACCCCACTGTTCTAGAAGATGAACGATAGGTTCATTTTGAGGGGCTATACATAGTGTACCCCACTGTTCCAGAAGCGAACGCATAGGTTCATTTTGAGGGGGGCTATAATGGTACACCACTGTTCCAGAAGAGAACGATAGGTCATTTTGAGGGGGACTATACATAGTGTACCCCACTGTTCCAGAAGAAAACAATATGTTCATTTTGAGGGGGGCTATACATAGTGTACCCCACTGTTCCAGAAGATGAACGATAGGTTCATTTTGAGGGGGGGCTATACATAGTGTCCCCAACTGTTCCAGAAGAGACACGATAGGTTCATTTTGAAGGGGGCTATACATAGTGTACCCCACGTTTCCAGAAGATGAACATAGGTTCATTTTGAGGGGGGCTATACATAGTGTACCCCACTGTTCCAGAAGACGAACGATAGGTTCATTTTGAGGGGCTATACATAGTTTATCCCACTGTTCTAGAAGATAACGATAGGTTATTTGAAGGGGGGCTATACATAGTGTACCCCACTGTTCAGAAGACGAAGATAGGTTCATTTTGAGGGGGGGAGCTAGTACATAGTGTACTCCCATGTTAGAAGATTAACTATAGGTTAATTTTGAGGGGGCTACAAATTGTACCCCACTGTTCCAGAGAGAACCATAGGTTCATTTGAGGGGGCTATACATAGTGTACCCCACTGTTCCAAGGAAAAACGTAGGTTCATTTGGAAGGGGGCATACATAGTGTACTCCAGTTCTAGAAGATAACTTAGGTTTCATTTTGAGGGGGGCTATAACATAGTGTACCCCACTTGCTAGAAGATGACATAGGTTATTTAAAGGGGGCTATACATAGTGTACCCACACTGTTCCAGGAGACGAACGATAGGTTCATTTGAAGGGGGCTATACATAGTGTACTCACTGTTCTAGAAGATAATTAGGTCATTTTGAGGGGGGTATACATAGTGTACCCATGTTCTAGAAGATTGAACGATAGGTTCATTTTGAAGGGGGCTATACATAGTGTACCCCACTGTTCCAGAAGACGAACGATAGGTTCATTTTGAAGGGGGCTATACATAGTGTACTCCACTGCTCTAGAAAGATTAACGTTAGGTTCATTTTGAGGGGGGCTTATACATAATGTACCCTACTGTTCTAGAAGACGAACGAATAGGTTCATTTTGAAGGGGGCTATACATAGTGTACCCCACTGTTCTAGAAGATTAACAATAGGTTTATTTTGAAGGGGGCTATAATAGTGTACCCACTGTTCAGAAGATAACGATAGGTTATTTTGAGGGGGCTATACATAGTGCACCCACTGTTCCAGAAGACAACCATAGTTCATTTTGAGGGGGCTATACATAATGTACCCCACTGTCCAGAATCAGATAGGTTATTTGAGGGGGGGCTATACAAAGGTGTACCCCACTGTTCCAGAGATCAATGATAGTGATTTTGAGGGGGCTATAACATAGTGTACTCACTGTTCTAGAAGATTAATATAGGTTATTTTGAGGGGGGCTATACATAATGTTACCCACTGTTCCAGAAGGACGAGAGGTTCATTTTGAAGGGGCTATACATAGTGTACTCCACTTTCTCAGAAGACTAACTTAGGTTCATTTTGAGGGGGCTATACATATGTGTACCCACTGTTCAGAAGACGAACGATAGGTTTCATTTTGAAGGGGGCTATCTAGTGTACCCCACTGTTCCAGACGATTACGATAGGTTTATTTGAGGGGGCTATACATAGTGTACCCCACTGTTCCAGAAGAGAACGATAGGTCATTTGAAGGGGCTATACATAGTGTACTCCACTGTTCTAGAAGATTAACTATAGGTTCATTTTGAAGGGGGCTATACATAGTGTACCCCACTGTTCCAGAAGATTAACGATAGGTTTATTTTGAAGGGGGCTATACATAGTGTACCCCACTGTTCCAGAAGACGAACGATAGGTTCATTTTGAGGGGGCTATACATAGTGTACTCCACTGTTCTAGAAGATTAACTATAGGTAATTTTGAGGGGGCTATACATAATGTACCCACTGTTCTAGAAGATGAACTTAGGTCATTTTGAGGGGGGCTATACATAGTGTACTCATGTTCCAGAAGATAACTATAGGTTAATTTTGAGGGGGCTATACATGATACCACTGTTCAGAAGATAACATAGGTTATTTTGAGGGGGCTATACTGTGTACCCACTGTTCTAGAAGATTAACTTTAGGTTCATTTTGAGGGGGGCTATACATAGTGTACCCCACTGTTCCAGAAGAGAACATAGGTTATTTTGAGGGGGCTATACAAAGTGTACCCCACTGTTCCAGAATACGAACGATAGGTTCATTTTGAGGGGGCTATACATAGTGCACCCCACTGTTCCAGAAGACTAACCATAGGTTCATTTTGAGGGGGCTATACATAATGTACCCCACTGTTCCAGAAGATCAATGATAGGTGTATTTTGAGGGGGGGCTATACAAAGTGTACCCCACTGTTCCAGAAGATCAATGATAGGTGTATTTTGAGGGGGGGCTATACAAAGTGTACCCCACTGTTCCAGAAGAAAACAATAGGTTCATTTGATGGGGGCTATACATAGTGTACCCCACTGTTCCAGAAGACAACATAGGTTTCATTTGAGGGGCTACTAATATGTACCCACTGTTCTAGAAGATCATGATAGGTTATTTTGAGGGGGCTATACAAAGTGTACCCAAGTTCCAGAAGATCAAATGAAGGTGTATTTGGGGGGGGCTATACAAAGTGTGACCCCACTGTTCAGAAGACAATATAGGTGTATTTTGAGGGGGCTATACATAGTGTACCCCACTGTTCCAGAAGACAACAATAGGTTCATTTTGAGGGGGGCTATACATAGTGTACCACTGTTCCCGAAGACTAACATAGGTTCATTTTTGAGGGGGCTATACATAGTGTACCAACTGTCAGAAGACTAACAATAGGTTCATTTATGAGGGGCTATACATAGTGTACCCCACGTTCCAGAAGACTAAACCATAGGTTCATTTTGAGGGGGGCTATACATAGTGTACCCCACTGTTCCAGAAAGACAACATAGGTTCATTTTAGGGGGGCTATGATAGTGTACCCATGTTTCAGAGACAATAGGTGTAATTTTGAAGGGGTTATACATAGGACCCCACTGTTCAGAAGACTAATAGGTTCATTTTGAGGGGCTATACATAGTGTTCCCCACTGTTCCAGAAGATAACAAGTGGTTCATTTTGAGGGGGCTATACATAGTGTACCCCACTGTTCCAGAAGACGAACGATAGGTTCATTTGAGGGGGCATAATAGTGTACCCCACTGTTCCAGCAGACGAATGAAGGTTCATTTTGAGGGGGGCTTGCTAGTGTACCCACTGTTCAGAAGACTAAATAGGTGTCATTTTGAGGGGGCTATACATAGTGTACCCCACTGTTCCAGAAAGGACTAATGGGTTCATTTTGGGGGGCTATACATAGTGTTCCCACTGTTCCAGAAGAGAACAATAGGTTCATTTTGAGGGGGCTATACATAGTGTACCCCACTGTTCCAGAAGACTAACAATAGGTTCATTTTGAGGGGGGCTATAATAGTGTACCCCACTGTTCCGAAGACAAATGATAGGTTATTTGAGGGGGGTACTTACATAGTGTACCCATGTTCCAGAGCGAACGAAGGTTCATTTGAGGGGGGCTATGTCCCCACTGTTCCAGAAGACGAAAACGATTGGTTAATTTTGAGGGGGGCTATACATAGTGTACCCCACTGTTCCAGAAGACGAACAATAGGTTCATTTTGAGGTGGGGCTATACATAGTGTACCCCACTGTTCCAGATGACGAACGATAGGTTCATTTTGAGGGGGGCTATACTGTTCCAGAAGACGAACGATAGGTTCATTTTGAGGGGGCTATACATAGTGTACCCCACTGTTCCAGAAGACGAACGATAGGTTCATTTTGAGGGGGGCTATACTGTTCCAGAAGACGAACGATAGGTTCATTTTGAGGGGGGCTATACATAGTGTACCCCACTGTTCCAGAAGACGAAAGATAGGTTAATTTTGAGGGGTCTATACATAGTGTACCCCACTGTTCCAGAAGATGAATGATAGGTTCATTTTGAGGGGGGCTATACTGTTCCAGAAGACGAACGATAGGTTCATTTTAAGGGGGCTATACATAGTGTTCCCCACTGTTCCAGAAGACTAACAATAGGTTCATTTTGAGGGGGCTATACATAGTGTACCCCACTGTTCCAGAAGACTAACAATAAGTTCATTTTGAGGGGGGCTGTACATAGTGTACCCCACTGTTCCTGAAGACAAACGATAGGTTCATTTTGAGGGGGGCTATTGTACCCCACTGTTCCAGAAGACGAACGATAGGTTCATTTTGAGGGGGCCTATACTGTTCCAGAAGACGAACGATAGGTTAATTTTGAGGGGGGCTATACATAGTGTACCCCACTGTTCCAGAAGACGAACGATAGGTTCATTGTGAGGGGGGCTATACATAGTGTACCCTACTGTTCCAGAAGACAAACAATAGGTTCGTTTTGAGGGGGGGCTATACATAGTGTACCCCACTGTTCCAGAAGACGAACGATAGGATCATTTTGAGGGGGGCTATATATAGTGTACCCTACTGTTTCAGAAGACTAACAATAGGTTCATTTTGAGGGGGTGCTATACATAGTGTACCCCACTGTTCCAGAAGATTAACGATAGGTTCATTTTGAGGGGGGCTATACATAGTGTACCCCACTGTTCCAGAAGGTTAATGATGGGTTCATTTTGAGGAGGCTATACATAGTGTACCCCACTGTTCCAGAAGACTAACCATAGGTTCATTTTGAGGGGGGCTATACATAGTGTACCCCACTGTTCCAGAAGACTAACCATAGGTTCATTTTGAGGGGGGCTATACATAGTGTACCCCACTGTTCCAGAAGACTAACAATAAGTTCATTTTGAGGGGGGCTATACATAGTGTACCCCACTGTTCCAGAAGGTTAATGATGGGTTCATTTTGAGGGGGCTATACATAGTGTACCCCATTGTTCCCAGAAAGACTATGTATAGTGCCCCCCTCAAAATAACCTATGGTTAGTCTTCTGGAACAGTGGGGTACACTATGTATAGCCCCCTCAAAATGAACCTATGGTTAGTGTACCCTCACTGTTCCAAAGACTAACCATAGGTTATTTTGAGGGGGGCTATACATAGTGTACCCCACTGTTCCAGAAGACTAATGATAGGTTCATTTTGAGGGGGGCTATACATAGTGTACCCCACTGTTCCAGAAGACTAATGATAGGTTCATTTTGAGGGGGGCTATACATAGTGTACCCCACTGTTCCAGAAGATGAACGATGGGTTCATTTTGAGGGGGGCTATACATAGTGTACCCCACTGTTCCAGAAGACTAACGATAGGTTCATTTTGAGGGGGGCTATACATAGTGTACCCCACTGTTCCAGAAGACTAACGATAGGTTCATTTTGAGGGGGGCTATACATAGTGTACCCCACTGTTCCAGAAGACTAACGATAGGTTCATTTTGAGGGGGGCTATACATAGTGTACCCCACTGTTCCTGCGGTAGGTCTTCCAGTGACGCCTGTTTGTCTTCTTTTTTTTTAGCTGCAGTTGAAGAATCATTTGGGGGATAAATACGACCCCTATGGCCTGAAAATTCAACAACTTAAGTTCTTTGAAGACAATTCCAAGTTTTAGCTGATGGACTTTCATTCAGTTTGTTGTATGATGTGGTCACTTCCTTACACTTTGTATATATTTACTTCTTCCCCTTTTTATACTTCCATAAGGATTTCTATCGTCCCTCCCCCTTGAGATGTGGATTCTTCTCATCGACCTGCCGAATGGACCTTACAACAAAGTCTCTGTTTATGGGGTTCAGCTGTGTGTCCACTGTCTGTACTCGGTCCATGTCTGAGAAGGGTTAATGCATCACTACAAAGTGTTACCAGTGGGGGCGCTACCTGTTTAATTAAAACATTAAAATAAATAGGAAAACATCTGGTTTTCTATGTGTCTCTATTCCTTGTCCCTGAATGAACCTGTAATCACATTGGAATCCAATTGGTGAACCTGGGGGAAATGCAGGTACTGGCAGGGGCTAGTAAACTAAGGGGTGGACATGGGGCAGATAAGGTGGAGAAGGAAGATAGATTTGTAAGGGTCACCAGGGGAAGTAGGGGACGGAAGGATAGGGTCACTTCTTCCCAGCTGGTCTATCCAACGGATTTACTGTCTTAGGTGAAGATGTGGAGGACGACAGCTCAGAAGTAGGGTGTATGGAGCGGGCCTTTCCCTTGAGCACCCATGGGACCACCATCTCTAATACAAGGGAGGGAGACCTTAGGACTAGGAAAGATAGGCAGGTAGTAGTGGTAGGGGACTCTGTTATTAGAAAGGTGGATAGCCGAACAGTGTGTTCCCTGCCTGGTGCTAGGGTTCGATGTGGTGGATCATGTAGACAGATTATTGGGTGGGGCTGGGTGTGAGGAGGAGAAGTTAGAGGAGGAGGATGATTTCCGAGAGAGTTAGGTGCCAAGATAATAGTAAGGATGTCAAGGGTAGTGATTTCAGAAGTACTACCGCAGCCACATTCTACGCTAGGGAGGCAACAGGCGCTTAGGAGTATTAATGCATGGCTAAGGGGGTGGTGGAAGGCGATGGCGTTTGGGTTTATAGAGAACTGGGCTGATTTTTCTGTTGGCTACAGGCTCTTTAGTAGAGACGGATTGCACCTCAATGATGATGGTGCAGCTGTTTTGGGGGAGAAGATGGCTAGGGGGTTGGAGGAGATATTAAACTAGGTATGGGGAAGGGAAGGTACATTGAACCTGACCACCAGAGGTTCCAGTGCTGCGGTAGCCGAGACTTGGGTCCTTAACCTATGAAGGCTAAGCTTCTTTACTAATCCTTCTTGAAAAGGGAATCCAATAGATTCTCTGTGGACAAGTTTAGAGGGTCTCCTAGAAAGACACCAATTGGAGAAAATGACCCATGTTTTTTAGTGCTATCTTGACGTATTAGTTTTGTTAGACCCAATAAGGTATTAACTGTACTGTCATCCAGACCCGTTTAATCATGGATTCCCTTTCATTTCAGCTTCTGTACGTTCTGGTGTCTGAATGGGAGAGGAGGTTCTGTGTTTGAGGAAGATCCAATGGAGCTTCTATTGCTAGTGCTTGAACCCATGTAAAACAAGATCGTCTTGGCCACCAGGGTAGAACGACTATTGCCCATGTCTTGTCTTCTTGGATTTTCTTTTTGGTTTTCAAAATGATTGGAAATGATGGGAACACATATGGAAAATACAGAATTGTCCTGTCCATGAGCATTATCACTTATATAATTCTCAAGAATATACTATATAATATTGAGAATTACTGGTATTAATACATATACTGTAGTTCTGGTCTGTACGGGAGACTAGTATAAGATTGTGGAGAATACTCGTGGATTGATTAATACATATACGGTAGTCTGCGTTGGGTACAGGGGAACACCTAGGTGTAAATAATATTGAGAATTACTGGTATTAATACATATACTGTAGTTCTGGTTGGTCGGGATACTATATAATATTGAGAATTACTGGGTATTAATACATATACTGTAGTTCTGGTTGGTACGGGGATACTATAATATTGAGAATTACTGTATTAACATATACTGTAGTTCTGGTTGGTACAGGGATACTATATAATATTGAGAATTACTGGTAATTAATACATATACTGTAGTTCTGGTTGGTACGGGGATACTATTAATTATTGAGATTACTGTTTAATACATATACTGTAGTTCTGGTTGGTACGGGATACTATATATATTGAGAATTACTGGATTAATACATATACTGTAGTCTGGTTGGTACGGGGATATACTATATAATATTGAGGATTACTGGTATTAATACATATACTGTAGTTCTGGTTGGTACGGGATACTATATAATATTGAGGATTACTGGTATATAATACATTATGTAGTTTCTGGTTGGTACAGAGGATACTATATAATATTGAGAATTACTGGTATTAATACATATACTGTAGTTCTGGTTGGTACAGGGATACTATATAATATTGATAATGACTGGTATTAATACATATACTGTAGTTCTGGTTGGTACAGGGATACTATAATATTGAGAATTACTGGTATTAATACATACTGTGTTGGTTTGGTACAGGAGTACTATATAATATTGAAATTACTGGTATTATACATATACTGTAGTTCTGGTTTGGTACGGGGATACTTAAATAATATGAGAATTATTGATATAATACATATACTGTAGTTCTGGTTGGTACAGGATACTATATAGTATTGAGAATTACTGGTATAATACATATACTGTATGGTTCTGGTGTCATGGATACTATAAATAGTTGAGAATTATTGGTATTAAACATATACTGTAGTTCTGGTTGTACAGGGATACTATTAATATTGAGAAATTACTGGTATTAATACATATACTGTAGTTCTGGTTGGAACAGGGGGGTACTATTAATATTGAGAATTACTGGTATTAATACATATACTGTAGTTCTGGTTGGTACGGGATACTATATAATATTGAGGATTACTGGTATTAATACATATACTGTAGTTCTGGTTGGTACAGGGATACTATATAATATTGAGAATTACTGGTATTAATACATATACGTAGTATGGTTGGTACGGGGATACTATATAATTTGATTAAGACTTTGGTATTAATACTATACTGTAGTTCTGGTTGGTACAGGGATACATATAATATTGAGAATTACTGGTATTAATACATATACTGTATTCGGTTGTCAGGGAGGGTACATATAAATATTGATAATTACTGGTATTAATACATATACTGTAGTTCTGGTTTGTACGGGATACTATATAATATTGAGAATTATTGATGAATTTACATATACTGTAGTTCTGGTTGGTACAGGATACTATATAGTATGAGAATTACTGGTATTAATACATATACTGTAGTTCTGTTGTACGGGGATACTATATAATATTGAGAATTTGGTATATACATATACTGTAGTCTGGTTGGTACAAGGAGACTTATAATATTGAGAATTACTGGTAGATTAATACATATACTGTAGTTCTGGTTTGTACGGGGATACTATATATATTGAGAATTATGGTATTAATACATATACTGTAGTTCTGGTTGGTACGGAGATACTATATAATATTGAGAATTACTGGTATTATACATATACTGTAGTTCTGGTTGGTACGGGGATACTATAATATTGAGAATTACTGTATTAATACATATACTGTAGTTCTGGTTGGTACGGGGATACTATATAATATTGAGAATTACTGGTATTAATACATGTATTGTAGTTCTGGTTGGTACAGAGATACTATATAATATTGAGAATTACTGGTATTAATACATATACTGTAGTTCGGGTTGGTAGAAGGATATTATTTAATATTGAGAATTACTGGTATTAATACATATACTGTAGTTCTGGTTGGTACGGGGATGAACTATTAATTATTGAGAATTACTGGTATTAATACATATACTGTAGTTCTGGTTGCTACAGGGATACTATATAATATTGAAAACTGGTATTAATACATATACGGTAGTTCTGGTTGGTACGGGGATACTATAATATTGAGAATTACTGGTATATACATATACTGTAGTTCTGGTTGGTACGGGGATACTATATAATATTGAGAATTACTGGTATTAATACATATACTAGTATGTTCTGGTTGTACAGGATACTATATAAGTATTGAGAGATTACTGGTATTAATACTATACTGTAGTTCGGGTTGGTAGAAGGATATTTTAATATTGAGAATTACTGGTATTAATACATATACTGTAGTTCTGGTTGGTACGGGGATATATCTATAATTGAGAATTACTGGTATTAATACATATACTGTAGTTTCTGGTTGGTACAGGGATACTATATAATATTGAGAATTACTGGTATTAATACATATACTGTGTTTCTGGTTGGTACGGGGATACTATATAATATTGAGAATTACTGGTATTAATACATATACTGTAGTTCTGGTTGGTACGGGGATACTATAATATGTGAATACTGGTATTAATACATATAGTGTAGTTCTGGTTGGTACGGGGATACTATATAATATTGAGAATTACTGTATTAATACATATATGTATTCTGGTTGGTACAAGGATATTATTTAATATTGAGAATTACTGGTATTAATACATATACTGTAGTTCTGGTTGGTACGGGGGTACTATATAATATTGAGAATCACTGGTATTAATACATATACTGTAGTTTTGGTTGGTACAGGGATACTATATAATATTGAGATTACTGGTATTAATACCTATACTGTAGTTCTGGTTGGTACAGGGATCTATATAATTTGAGAATAACTGGTATTAATACATATACTGTAGTTCTGTTGGTAGGGGATACTATATAATAGAGAATTACTGGTATTAATTCATATAGAGTTCTGGTTGGTACAGGGATACTATATTATATTGAGAATCACTGGTATTAATACATATACTGTAGTTCTGGTTGGTACGGGGATACTATATAATATTGAGAATTACTGGTATTAAAGAGTATGTCCACCCCATAAACTTATTTTTAATACTGTGCTCGCCCCCGTATGTCACAACCCAGCCCCAACGCATATAAGTATTTTTTTCAGAAAGCCCCCCCAAACTCTTACTTAACCTCCCCTTGTTTCCTTCCGCCGCACTGCCGGCCCTCTGCTTGCGAGAATGCAAGAAGAGGGCGGGACCGCAGTCGCGTCTGTGATTGGCTGAGCGGCAGCCAATCCGACGCGGCTGCCGGTTCATCAGTGCAGCGGAGGAAAGCGGAGAGGTAAGTAGGTTTGGGGCGTTTTGGAAAAAAAATATGCGGTTGGGGCTGGGGACATGGGGAGCAGCATATTAAGGGGATTGACGCTAGGGGGAGGGATAGTAGGAGAGGAGGGGGAGGGAGGGAGAGGGGGAGAAGGGCTGCAGTGCGCATGGCAAATATCTACCGGAGCAAGAAGAAGGCAGAGCCCTGCTATCCTCCTGGTGGTTAGTTTTTGGGACTTTGGGGTGGGTTTTACAGGAAACCCTATGGAGCTGGGATGTGAGGTAAGGATTAAACTACACTACATGGTGGGGCCAGTAGTTGGGGGGATTATAGTTTGGGGGTGGACATGCCCTTTAATACAATACTGTATTCTGGTTGGTAATGGATACTGTATAATATTGAGAATTACTGGTATTGACATATACTGTAGTTCTGGTTTGGTCGGGAGGATACTATATAATATTGAGAATTCTGGTATTAATACATATACTGTAATTCTGGTTGGTCGGGGGTACTATATATAATTGAGAATCACTGGTATTAATACATATACTGTAGTCTGGTTGTACAGGGATACTATATAATATTGAGATTACTGGTATTAATACATATACTGTAGTTCTGGTGGTATGGGGATACTATATAATAGAGAATTACTGGTATTAATACATATACATGTAGTGTCGGATTGGTAAAGGGATCTAGTATAATTATTGAGAATTACTGGTATTAATACATATACTGTATTCGGGTTGGTACAGGGATACTATATAATATTGAGAATTACTGGTATTAATACATAACTGAGTTTCTGGTTGATATTGGGTACTATATAATATGTGAATACTGGTATTAATACATATACCTGTAGTTCGGGTATTGGTACAGGATACTATATAATATGAGGGAATTACTGGTATTAATACTATACGTAGTTCTGGTTGATATTGGGATCTATATAAATATTGAGAATTATGGTATAATACATATTACTGTAGTTCTGGTTGGTACAGGGATATAATAATATTGAGAATTACTGAAATTAATACATATATGTAGTTTCTGGTTGGTTACAGGGATACTGTAAATATTGAGAATTACTGGTATAAATCATATACTGTAGTTCTGGTTGGTAAGGGATACTATATAATATTGAGAATTACTGAAATTAATACATATACTGTATATTGTTGTATTCAATTAGATCAACTGGACTTGAAATGTAGTTCTTGAAGACGTTTCGCTAGTCATCCGACGGCTTTCTCAATTCAGAATGACTTGTACAAGAATCTGTGGCAATTAATGTACCCTGAAAATCCCAATTAGCATATCCACAGAGGTGTTAAGGGTGTGATTGGATAGTGGCTAAGAGGTGTTATAGGAGACGCCCAGGAAGGTGTTAAAACAGCAATTGTACATGGCAGACAGTCTGCCATGTACAATGCTGTTTTTAACACCTTACTCTGGCGTTCTATAACACCTCTTAGCCACTCCAATCACACCCTAACACCTGGCTGTGATGTGATATCTAATTGGGATTTTCCAGGGTAACATAATTGCCACAGATTCTTGTACAAGTCATCTGATTGATAGAGGAAAGCCAGTCGGATGACTAGCGAAACGTCTCAAGAACTACATCAAGTCCATTTGATCTAATTGAATACAACAGATATACCATGACCTGGATGAATGAGAACCTTCACAAGCATACATATACTATAGTTCTGGTTGGTACAGGGATATTGTATAATGAGAATTAACTGGTATTAATACATATACTGTATTCTGGTTGGTACAGGATACTGTATAATATGAGAATTACTGGTATTATATACATATACTGTAGTTCTGGTTGGTACAGGATACTATAATATTGAGAATTCTGGTATTAATACATATATCTGTAGTTCTGGTTGGTACAGGGATACTATATAATATTGAGAATACTGGTATTAAATACATATACTGTAGTTCTGGTGGTACAGGGACACTATATAATATTGATTACTGGTACTTAATACACTATACTGTAATTCTGGTTGGTACGGGGGTGCGGGTACTATATAATATATTAGGAATTACTGGTGATAATACATATCTGTCGTTCTCGGTTGGTAAGGGATACTAAAATAGTAGAATTAACTGTATTAATACATTATTTAATAGTTCTGGTTGGTACAGGGATACTATATAATGTTGAGAATTACTGGTATATACATCTATGACTGTATTTCTGGTGTGTACAGGATACTAAATATGTAGAATTACTGGCATTAATACATATACTGTTAGTTCTGGTTGGTACAGGATACTATATAATATTGAGAATTACTGGTATTAATACATATACTGTAGTTCTGGTTGGTACAGGGACACTATATAATATTGAATTACTGTATTAATACATATACTGTAATTCTGGTTGGTTACGGTGGGCGGTACTATATATATTGAGAAATTACTGGTATTAATACATATACTGTAGTTCTGGTTGTACGGGGACACTATATAATATTGAATTACTGGTATAATACATATACTGTAATTCTGGTTGGACGGGGGACTATATAATATTGAGAATTAACTGGATTATACATATACTGTAGTTCTGGTTGGTACAGGGATACTATATAATATTGAGAATTACTGGTATTAATACCATATACTGTAGTTCTGGTTGGTACAGGGATACTATTAATGTTTGAGAATTACTGGTATTATACATATACTGTAGTTCTGGTTGGTACGGGGTACTAATAATATTGAGAAATTACTGGGTATTAATACATATACTGTAGTTCTGGTTGTACCGGGATACTATAATATTGAGAATTACTGGTATTAATACATATACTGTAGTTCTGGTTGGTTACGGGATACTCTATATAATATTGAGAATTACTGGTATTAATACATATACTGTAGTTCTGGTTGGTACAGGGACACTATATAATATTGAATTACTGGTATTAATACATATACTGTAATTCTAGTTGGTACGGGGGTACTATATAATATTGAGAATTACTGGTATTAATACATATACTGTAGTTCTGGTTGGTACAGGGATACTTTCCAGTTGTACTGAAATATACAATGTTTCGGGTACCTGAGGAAGGGCACGACCCTGAAACGTTTATTTCAGCATTATTAAATAAATGTTTATGGTCCACATTTATAAAGCCTTTTAGCGATACCACGCCTTTAACGATCAGTATCGTAAATGAGAGCCTATACTTTACACGATGGCAGGCGTATTAGTTGTGTATGTAGTTGTAGTGATGCCACCTCCCTCACACTTCTATGTACGCCTCACACACACTAGTGATACTGTCTCATCTCAGACTCAGTCTCACCATTGCTCCCCCCCACCTCCGTCGTGACACGCTGTATGACATTAGACGTGGATAACCCCCCACCCGTGAACCTTGACCATTCTTCCAGTTTTGCTGCTTTGATGAAAAGTGTAGCAACCACCGCCGCCATGGACTGCTCCTTGAGGGCGGCACAACTATAGAAAGATATAGAGAACCATCAGTAATATATATTATAACACTATAAACAACACACCGTCATGCCATATACTACATGGAGAGCGTATAGAAAGATATATGAGACCATCAGTAAAGATCATTTAAACTATAAAACAACCAACCGTCAATCCCATATACTACATGGAGAGGTATGAGAAAGATTTTAAAGAAAGATATAGAGAACCATCAGTAATATATATTATAACACTATTAACAACACACCGTCATCCCATATACTACATGGAGAGCGTATAGAAAGATATAGAGAACCATCAGTAATATATATTATAACACTATAAACAACACACCGTCATTCCATATACTACATGGAGAGCGTTATAGAAAGATTATAGTATAGAGAACCATCAGTAATATATATTGAAACACTATAAAACAACACACCGTCATCCCAGATACTACTGGAGAGCTATAGAAAGATAGATATATGAGAACCATAAATAATATATATGAGAACACTATAAACAAACCACACCGTCATCCATATTACTACATGGAGAGCATTATAGAAAAGATTATAGAGAACCTATCAGGTAATATATATATAACCAATAGTAAACAAAACACCGTCATTCCATATATACACGGAGAGGCCTATAGAAAGATATAGATGATACCATACGTAATAATATATAACACTATACTAACAAACAATGTCTTCCATATATACACGGAGAGCGTGTTATAGAAAGATTATAAAAACCATCAGTCATATATATATTTACACTATTAACACAACCGTCCATTCCAGCTACTACATGGAGAGCGTTATAAGAAAGATATAGAGAACCATCAGTAAAATACTATTATCACATATAAACAAAACACTGTCCATTCCATAACTACAGGAGAGAGTTTAATAGAAAGATATAGAGAAACATCAAGTAATAATATTCATAAAACTATAAAACAACACACTGTCATTCCAATACTAAAATGGAGGTCGTATAGAACGATATAGAGAACCATCGAGTAATATATATTATAAACTATGAAACAACACACTGCCATTCATAGAAACATGGAGAGCGTATAGAAAGATTATAGAGAAACCATCCGTAATAATAATATTATAAAACTAGTAACAACACACCTCATTCAATATATTGCTACATGGAGCCTTATAGAAAGATATAGGAGAACCATCAGTAATATAGATGATAACCCTATTAATCAACACACCGTCATCCCATATATACTACATGGAGAGGCGTATAGAAAGATATAGAGAACCATCAGTAATATATATTATAACACTATTAACAACACACCGTCATTCCATATGGGACACCTCAATAACGTGGACCGAACTGGAAATAGAAGTAAATAGACGGTAGAGGCAATCTCATATAGGGCCATATTTATGAAGCCACGGTTAGTTAATTTACGATCGCGATCGTGCATTTACACCCGAACGTTCTTTAATTAGAACGTTCGATCGTAGAATACCGTGTGGTAGTAAACTACCGGAATGAATATTGATGGGATTGTAAATCTATGCCTCATTTAAAATGTTAATTAAGCTCTGATTGGTTTAATGATCGAAATCTACGTACTGATCGTTAAAGGCGTTGCTTGTTTTGGCTTTTTTTGGGGTTGTGTTTTTTTCTGGGTATCGCTAAAAGGCTTTAGAATGTGGACATAACACCTTTATTTAACTAATGCTGAAATAAACGTTTCAGGGTCGTGCCCTTCCTCAGGTACCAGAAACATTGTATATTCAGTTACAACTGGAAGTATCCTGTACCAACCAGAACTACAGTATATGTTATTAATACACAGTAATTTATCAAGATATATAGTACACCCGTACCAACCAGACATACAGTATATGTATAATACCAGTAAATTCACTATTATATAGTGTCCCGTACCAACCAGAACTACAGTATATGTAGTAATACCAGTAATTACATATTATATAGTATCCTGTCCCACCCAGAACTTAAGATATGTATTATACCAGTAATTCTCAATATTATAGTATCCAGGTACCAAACCAGAATACAGATATGTATTAATACAGTAATTCTCAATAGTATTATAGTAATCCCCGTACCAACCAGAACTACAGATCTGTATTAATACCACGTAATCTCAACATTATATTAGTATCCCGGTACCAACAGAACTACAGTAATGTATTAATACAGTAATTCTCAATATTATATATCGATCCGTACAAACCAGAACTACAGTAATGTTATTAATACCAGTAATTCTCAATATTATTTAGTACCCACCGTACCAACCCGAATTACAGTCATATGATTTAATACAAGTAATTCAAGATTAGGATAGATGTCCCTGTACCAACCAGAACTACTAGTATAGTGAATGTATTTTAATACCAGTTGTAATTCTCAATATTAATAGTACCCCCGTACCACCCGAATGAAAGTATATGTATTAATAACAGTAAGTCAATATTATATTAGTGTCTGTACCAACAAGAACTACAGGATATGTATAATATACCATAATTTCACATTATATAGTATCCGTGTACCAACCAGAGAACTACAGTATATGTATTACTACCAGAATTCTCAATACAGTTATCCTTTGTACAACCAGAATTACAGTATCTTTGTTCATAATACAGTAAGTCTCAATATTATTTTTCTTAATAAAATTACTGTAGTTCTGGTTGGTAACAAGGGATTACTATATTAATTATTGATTATGCTGGTATAATACTTACTGTACGTCTGGGTTGGTACAGGGATAGTATATAATATTGAGAATTTATGGTATATAATACATATACATGTAGTTCTGGTTGGTACAGGGAGAGCTATATAATATTGATCATTACTGGTATTAATACATATACTGTAGTTTGGTTTGTAGGGGATAGCTATAATATTGAGAATTATTGATATTATACATATACTGTTAGTTCTGGTTGGTAACAGGTACTATATAGTTTGAGAATTACTGGTATTAATTAAAAACATTAATTACTGTAGTTTGGTTTGTACGGGGATACTATATATATATGAGAATGTATTGGTATTAAAACATATACGTAGTTTGGTTGGTACAGGGATACATATAATATTGAGAATTACTGGTACTAATACATATATGATAGTTCTGTTGGACAGGGGTACTAGTTATAATAAATTGAGATTCTGGTATTAATACATATACTTAGTTCTGGTTGGTTACAGGGATTACTATATATATTGAGGTACTGAATATTAATACATAACTGTTAGTTCTGGTTGCGTAACAGGGTACTATATAATTATTGAGAATTACTGGTATGTAATACATATACATGTAGTTCTGGTGTACGGGATACTATAAATATTGATAAGACTGGTAGAATTACAAATACTGGTAGTTCTGGTTGGTCAGGGATACTAATAATATATAGAATTACTGGTATTAATACATATACTGTGTTCTGGTGGTTACAGGCGGACCATATAATATTGAGTAATACTGGTATTAATGACATATAACTAGTTTCTGGTTGTACGGGGGATACGTATATAATATTGAGAATTTTGATATTAATACATACTGTAGTTCTGTTGGTACAGGATTACTATATAGTATTGAGAATTACTGGTAGTTAAACTATACGCGTTCTGTGTACGGGGACTAATCATAATATTGAGAATTATTGGGATTAATACATATATGTAGTATTGGTTGGTTTACAGGGGATACTATATCAATATGAGAATTATGGTACTGTGAAGACAATATACTGTAGTTATGGTTTGTAGGGGATCTAGATATAATATTGAGAAGGTTACTGGTATTAATACAATATACTGTAGTTCTGGTTGGTACGGGGATACTATATAATATTGAGAATTAATGGTATTAATACATATACTGTTAGTCTGGTTGTTACCGGGGATACTATATAATTTATTGAGAATTATCGTATTTAATACATATTACTGGAGTTCTGGTTGGTACGGGGATACTTATAATTATGAGATTAATGGTATTAATACATGTATTGAGTTCTGGTTGGTACAGCTTTACGGACTACTACTAAGTAGGTGTAGAAGGATATTAAATTATAGCATAAGGTTTAATACATATACTGTAGTATCGGGTGGTAGAAGGGGATTACTTATAATATTGAGAATATGGTAATATAAACATATACGTAAGTTCATGGTGCGTACAGGGATACTATATAATATTGAGAATTACTGGAGTATTAATACATATACTGTAGTTTTCTGGTTGGATACAGGGAGTACATATTATAGATTAGAAGGACATAGAAGTTATGCGTTTATAATAATATGGTAGTTGGTTGGTACGGGGATACTTCTAATATTGGAGAATACTGGTTGAATAATAATACTGTAGTTCTGGTTGGTACGAGGATTATATATAATATTGAGAATTACTGGTATAAATACAGATACTGTAGTTCGGGGAGTCAGAAGGATCATATAATATATGAGAATTACTGATTAAACAATACTGTAGTTCTGGTTGGTACGGAAAAGGATATATTCAATATTGAGAATTACTGGTTTAAACATTATACTGTAGTTTCGGTTGGTACGAGGGAGTACTATATAATATTGAGAATTACTGGTATTAATAACATTACTGTAGTTCTGGTGGTACAGGGATACTATATAAATTGGCGAATACTGGTATTAATTACATATACTGTACGTTTGCGGTGCGGTAAACGGCGGATACTATATAATATTGAGAATTACTGAGTGAATCCGAGTCGTTACGGAACATTATATGAGTATGGTATCATTAGGTGTAGTTGGTTGGTACGGGAGATTACTATATATATTGAGAAGTTACTGGTATTATCACATATAGTGGAGTTCTGGTTGGACAAGGATTATTTATATTGAGAATTACGGTATTTAATTACAGATACTGTATTCTGGTTGGTACGGGAGGGGTGGTACTATATAATATTGGAATGCACTGTATTAATACATATACTGGTAGTTTGGTTGGGTACAGGGATACTATATAATATTGGAACTATGGTATTAATACTCTAGACTGTAGGTCTGGTTGGTACGGGATTACTATATATATTCGAGAATTACGGGCTTAAATACATATACGTTAGTTTGGTTGGTACGGGGATACTATAATACGAGAGTACTGGTATTAATTCAGTTATACTGTAGGTTATGGTGCGTACAGGGATCTATATTATATTGAGAATGCACTGGTATTAATCATATACTGAGTTTTTCTGGTTGGTACTCGGGGATACTAATAATATTGAGAAATTACTGGTATTAAGGTATGTCCACCCCATTAAACTTATTTGTATATGCTGCTCCCCAGTACCACACCCCAACCGCATAATATTTTTTGTCAGAAAAGCCCCCCAAACATCTTAATTACTCCACTCTGTTCTCCGACGCAACTGCGCGACCTCATGCTTGCGAGAATGCAAGAAGAGGGGGCGGACCGGCAAGTCGGACGTCTGTGATTGGCTGAGCGGCAGCCAATCCGGACGCGGCTGACCGGTCATTCAGTGCACGAGAGGAAAGCGGAGGTAGTGTAAGTAACGAGTTTGGGGAGCTTTTGGAAAAAAAAAAGCTCCGCCTCTGGGGACGGGACCTGGGCACACGGTTGGGGACTTGCCGGCTGGGACCCACTGTCCTGCGCCCATGGGGCCCCTGGGACATGAGCAGCATATTAAGGGGGATTGACGCTAGGGGAGGGATAGTGAGAGGAGGGGGGGGCGGGGAGGGGGGAGAAGGGCTGCAGTGCGCATGGCAAATACTCACGGAGCAAGATAGAAGGCAGAGCCCTGCTAGCCTCCTGGTGGTAGTTTTGGGGACTGTGGGGGGGTTTAAGGAGACACTATGGAAGCTGGGGTGGAGGGGTAGGATTAAACTACACTACATGGTGGGCAAGTAGTTGGGGGGATTATAGTTTGGGGGGGGACATGCCCTTCTAATACATATTACTGTAGTATGGTTGGTAATGGATACTGTTATACTATTGAGAATTACTGGATAATGACATTACTGTAGTTCTCGGTGGTACCGGGGATACTATAATAGATATGAGGAATGTACTGGTATAATACATTATTACTGTAATTCTGGTGGTACGGGGGGGTATATACATATGAGAATCACTGGTACGTAATACATCTACTGTTAGTTTGGTTGGTACAGGGGACATCTTAATATGATGGAATTACTGCGTTTAATAATTACCTGTAGTTTGGTTGGTATGGGGATACATATAAGAGAGAATTACTGTATTATACATATACGTAGTTCGGATGGTAAAGGTGATAATATATATATGGGAATAGAGTATGTATTAATGACATGATATGGTAGTTCGGGTTGTTGTTACAGGGATACTATATAATATGAGAATTACCTGGTTATATACATATACTGTAGTTAGGTTGATATTGGGATACTAAAATATTGAGAATTACTGGTATAATACATCATACTGTAGTCGGGTGGTACAGGGATTCACTATAATATTGAGAATTATGGGTTTTTTAATACATAACTGTAGTTCTGGTGATATTGGGAATACTATATAATATTTGGAATTATGGTAATTTATCATACATATACTGTAGTTCTGGTTGGTACAGGGGATACTAGATACTATTGAGAATTACTTGAAATTAAAATATAATGTAGTTCTGGTGGTAAGGGATAAGTGTAATATTGAGAATTACTCGGTAGTGAATACATATACTGTAGTTCTGGTTGGGTACAGGGATACAATATCCATTTGAGAATTACTGAAATTAATATATACTGTTATCTGGTATTCCATTAGATCAACTGGACTTTGAAATTAGTTCTTGAAGAGTTTCGCTAGTCATCCGACTGGCTTCTCAATTCCGAATGGACTTGTTACAAGAATACTGTGGAATATGTACCCTGGAAAACATCCCAATAGCATAATCACAGCCAGGAGTGAAGGGTGTGATGGATAGTGGCTAAGAGGTGTTATAGGAACGCCCAGAGAAGGGTTAAAACCAGCATTGTACATGTGGGGACAGTCTGCATGTACAATTGCTGTTTTAAACCTTACTCTGGGCAGTTCCATAACCACCTCTTAGCACTGATCCAATCACACCCTCTACACACCTGGCTGTATAGCTAATGGGAATTTTCCAGGGTTACATAATTGCCACAGATTCTGTACAAGTCATTCTGATTGAGAAAGCCCAGTCGGATGACTAGCGAAACGTCTCAAGAACTACATTTCAAGTCAGTTGGTCTAATTGATACAACAAGATATACCATGACCGTGATGAATGAGAACCTTCACAGCATACATATACTGAGTTCTGGTGGTACAGGGATTACTGTATAATCTTGAGGAAATTACTGGTATAATACATATACTGTAAGTTCGGTTTGGACGGGATACGTATAAGATGAGAATTACTGGTATAAGACATATACTGTAGTTGGTGGTACAGGGATACTTATAATATTGAGAATTACTGTGTAATACATATACTGTAGTTCTGGTGGTACAGGGATACTATAAATATGAGACTTACTGGTATTAAATGAATCTACTGTTTCTAGTTCTGGTTGGTACAGGGACCACTATATAATAATGAATTACTGGTATTAATACCGATACTGCGAGTCTTGGTTGGTACGGGGAGGTACTATATAATATTGAGATTACTGGATTAATACATTATGTCGTTTGGGGTGCGTACAGGGTACTATATAATATGAGAATTACTGGTAGTTTGAAACATATTACGGTAGTTCTGGTTGGTACAGGGATACTATAAATGTT